>JARBJD010000537.1:0-35573 GCA_033064195.1 Blattamonas nauphoetae
GGAGGTGTTGGCTCTGAGGTGGAGTTGGGGGAGGAGGCGTTGGCTCTGAGGTGGAGTTGGGGAGAAGAGGTGTTGGAATGGAGGTATAGAACAGTCAATGATTGTAATTACAAAGTTCTGGGTAGAGACCGAGAGACAGAAAGGAAACTGAGAAAAACAAAATGATCAAGTTGCTTTTATCTTCACAACACCATAGTCCCGCTGGGAGCCATGATCCGGGTCCAGGTCCATAAATGGATCACAGCTAACCCTGTTCGGCCAAAAGGCCTGGCAGAGAAAGTCGGGGAATGGTGAAGTGAAGAGGTGTTAATTTATGTGGAACGAGATGTTGTGTTTGTAACAGTATTTAAAAATGAAAAGCGAAATGAAGTTTTGTCACCCAATTCTGAACTCAATCCGCGCTCCTCCTCTCTTCCACCTCCTCCTTCTCGAAAATCTTTCTCACTCTGTTGTCTCTGCCTCTCTTCTGAGAATATTCGAGAAGATATGAAAATGATGAGAAATTAACGCAAACAGGTGCCCCTGTAAGGAGGCACCCTTTCGTAAAACCCTAAATAATCCTTCATTCTTGGAATTGATACTCGAAAGTAACTATGGTCATCGGGAAAGACCTCATGTCTAAAATGGAGAAATATGAAATATATGAAAAAATACAAACTTGTGAAAAGAGTGGACGGTGTTTCTCCCTGATGAATTCAGGAGAGTCAGTGTGACTATCAAAGAAAGTGAAAAGTTCATCCGAGGAGCGGATGGGGGTTGTGAGATGATTAGAAACGAAAGTGGAAAGGACTCCGAACTCGGAGTCGCAACAATTTTGCCGTGTTGCTCGGCGAAGAAAGATAACATACCCTCTTCTCTGAAAAAGAGGGTTTAATGAAGATAAAGAAACCAAGGACAAACTGGTTCCGAAAATGTGGACCAGTGTCCGAAAATACAGTGACATGTGATTTGGAATGATATGAAGGAAGTGCAAATAAAGTGGAAAGACAGTCTTGAACAAACGATGGTCGTGCGAAAGCACGGGTGATATGAAATTGTGATGTGTTTTGGTAATGACAGAATGTTGTGAAGTGAAACAAGTACTGCACAAATGAGAAACTGAAACCTGGGTATAAAAATCATGACCAATTTGGGTGTTTGAGTGGCAAGTGCCAATTTTCTTTAGAGTCCATGACGATGACTAAAGAGTCATCGTCGATGGATGAAGTGGAAGTATTGTAAAAGTTTCTTTGTGTTTCTGCTATTTTTGTGCTTTCAATTGTTTTCAATTCATTTTCTTCTTTTGATTTAGGTTCTTGTGTGTAGCTTTTAGTGTTTCTTGTTTTTTAACAGATATTTCCCCGCTCACAAATGGAGCAGAGGTCTGTTCTTTTCTTTGGTTTTGAAGTATTTTTGGTTTTCTTACAAAAGGAAGAATATGACATACTTGTTTTACCCTGTTCCACGAGCTTGTGATGTAAGTCCTTTTTGGTTGTTTCGAGGAGACGGATTTCTGACGTTCTGTTGTGAATTGTGACCATATCAGATTGTGAGGGAAGAGGAATGGATTGTTGTGTGAGACTAGGAGAAGCGAGGAGGAAATCGACATCGTCATCGTCCAGTGTATCGATGATGGATGGTGCTGATGAAAACGAATGAAAAGAAAAGAAGGCAACTAATTTTGTCGATTTTTGACTTTCGGACCTGGTTTTCACAACTAGGCGAAGTGTTGTCTTCTATCGCCTTCATTAATTCGATGTCGTCGTGAATGTTGATGGTCTGTGAAAATTGTGAATAAAATGAGTACTAATACCTGCTTCGAAGCTGGTCGACGTCGAGTGGGCTTTCGGGGTTTCCACCGATTCTGTCGAATCGGGAGCGGGCATAATTAAACGCCCCTCCTCGACGTCGAACCCCAGTGCTTTGGTCTCGCTAAGTGTTTGGACTTGCGAGACGCACTGCATTAATCGAACTTTTTCATCTGTATTTCTCATTTCATTGTAATAATGAGAAAGAGATGACAAAAGTGAGGTGAAATTATCTAAGGAGAGAAAGAATCAATAAGAGAGAAAACAAACGATTATAATGAGCTTCGACTTGCCGCTTTACCTCCTGCAGGTCATGTCTGCTATCCAGTGCCCTGATGAGGGGAGCAGCTGGATTTTTCTCATGTTGTCTTGTCAACAAGGCATGAATCTCCCCCCATGAGTACTGATGGTCGAAGGAGGCTTTCGGTTGTATTCTAAAATAGATTGCATCTCAGAGAGAATGTATGATGGGGAATTGGATTCTTTGAAGCAGAGGAGAAAATGTGTTGGGATGCGACACTAAGAGACAACAAAGGTCTCAATCAACCCACAAGTCAGTTTTCGTTCATATGTTCAACCACATCAGCTCAGTAAATCCACCTCGAACGACCCGCTTCTCCCCTCCAATCAACCTCAAATGACCCGCTTCTCCCCTCCAATCCACCTCGAATGACCCGCTTCCCCCTCCAATCCACCTCGAATGACCCTCTTAACACCTCCAATCCACCTCGAATGACCCTCTTAACACCTCCAATCCACCTCGAATGACCCGCTTCCCCCCTCCAATCCACCTCGAATGACCCGCTTCCTACCTCCAATCCACCTCGTATTGCTCTCCCTATCACTGGTGTACCTCATCTTCTCCCCCATCCCATCACAAACTCCCCTCTTCCTTCCCCCATCCCATCACAAACCCCCCTCTTCCTTCCCCCATCCCATCACAAACTTCCCTCTTCCCACCTCCACTTCTCCACAAATAGCGTCATTGGCATCATCAAACGTTGACCGCACCAATTTATGTTCCACCAGCATTGCCACGTCACCGGCGTGAACTCTCCTTCTCCCGTCCATCAGAACATGCCCAATCACCCTCCTCGACGAGTGTCAGTCGCCCTCCACACACGCCTTGCAGATTCTCCTGTTTGTGATTTGAATGTCGCCTTCCACTCCCAAACAGACAATCTCGACTCTATCGGACTCCACACTCTGCCAATTCCTCTCTAAGAATCGGAAATATTCGCATTTGAGCAGTCTTTTGACAAATTTAAACATTGTCAGAAACCAATCACGCCTAGCGATATAAAATACCTTCAAACCCCTTGCCAAACTCTCTGCTGACTTTTGGATCGATCTCACCTCCGAAATGATTGACCAGCTCTCTTATTCGCGTTTGTTATTTTCCCTCCTTCCCATTATCACTCCATTTCCTTCGTTCAGAAGAAGAACCAGTGGAAGGACTCCTCATCTCACTCCATTCATCAATTTCACAAACAAAACTCCCCAAAAGTCCATTCAGCCATTCAAACATTCGGAATTCCCCAAACCGGCCCTTTTTTGGACTCACAAACTCTCAGTCACGCACAAACATCACCTGATCTTCTCGTCTTGATGATCGAATACTCTTTCGGCTTACAAACACAGGAAGTGGTAGAACTGCTCACATTCAAGCCATTTGAGCTCCAACTCCTGTTTGAGTTTGTAGACGAAGAACAATACCAAACCCACTCCATCTCTTCCTCCATACTCTTCTCAACCACTCGGAAGAAATTGTCAAACTATGTGGAGATGACAGCACTACCATCTCATTTATCGCTCAAATTCTCACTCTCAGCATCACGAACTCCTCCGACATCGTCGCAGAGTTTTCATCAGCTGGTCAGATCACATTTTCCGAGTCTATGCTCGAGCTCGACAAAACAAACGAAGTATTCGGAACAATTGGTACAACTAGTGGCTATCAATCAAGATCAGACAGCGTCAAGCTTCCTGTTCTTTCGTTCTCACCTCACTCGGCTGCTTGTGGTAGTGGTTCACTGGCCTTGACCCGAACCAGCTAAAACTTACAAAAACTGACCTACTAAACAACAACTCGTTCCTCTCCATCCTCCTCACCCAAAGATCTCTACGACCAACGTTGGCTCCAGATTTCACGACACTTTTGGTCAGCCTGAGCAAGCTCCTAATGTTCACGGTTTTGCCTCTTTCTCTGGACTATTGTTCGAAAACAGATGGGAGGACTTCATCCGGGTGAATGAAGCGATCTTGGCTGTCGTCGAGCGAGTTCAACGAAGGACCAGACTTGGTGGATCGGAATTAGCCTTTCCACCGCTCATTCAAACCGACCTCCTCTGAAGTCACCAGTACCCTTCTGAAAGTGGTTGAAAAAAAGACAGAAGAACATACACACAAACTTGTGTCAACGGCTATCCAATCATCTCTTACACTCGACAGCATCCCGGAGAAATATGAATCGCTCTTCGTACTATCTGTTCCGCTTCTGCAACGATCTATTTCGTTCCTCCTGCACCTTTGGACCGTATTCGCTTCACTTGTCGAAGGGGAACCCACAACAGTTTCTTCGTTCGTGTCATTGCTCAGATTTGTGTCTCTGCTTCAAAATTGGCAACTGACCTTGACTGGAATCAAGTCTTTCGTCCACATCTTCTTCTCTCTCCTCCATACAAAGGATCCCCGCCTTTCACTCCTCTCTTCCAGTTTCTTGTCTCTTTCCGACGTGCCCAACATCGACCCGAAACTGAAGTGGTTTTTTTGACCTCGTACACACTCTCCTCGACGAAAGAAGGCGTTTCTGCACCCTCCCATCTTTTTAGACTCGCTGCTCACTGCCACCCCAGTCTTCCTCTTCTGCCCTTCTCCACTCTTCTGCAATGGAGATTGGCGAACAAAGTGTGTGGGGCGGGAGAGGTTGATTTGTGTGTTCTCACACTCTCCTCCCTCCTCACCAACACCCACGTGGCTGTTACCCAGTTCAACCAGGAATCAGGTGAAGGCAGTTGGAGTGTTGTCGACCAGAAAGCGACGAGAGACAAGGAAGAGCGTAAGTGCGTTTGAAGAGAAGATGAGCGAAACAGAAGCACAGAATTCCAAACCAGCCGCTGAACAAGACGAGCCAAAAGAACAAGCTGATGACGACAACGAACTATTCCAATCTCATTCCTGACGGATGGAAATCCGGGCAGGATGGAAGGAACCGATGTGTTCATGGTTGAGGAGGGAGAATGGGAGGAGGAGAAGGAAGATGGAGAGGAAGAGGCAAGTGGAGAGGGGGAGAGGAAGTGAAAGAAGAGCCACAACAACAAGAACAAGAAGGGGAGGGCATAATCGAAGAGTTTCAAACGAAGACTGAAGAGGAAACAGCGACAGGCAAAGGATAAGCGGAGAAAGATCCACACCCGCAGGAAGGAGGAAAAGAACAAAAGACAGATGGTGGCGAACCAGAAGCGAAGGAAGACGAAGACGCAACTGCTCAACCAGACGAAATGGAACAGAATCAGGAATGTCCGTCTTCCCAACACACTCCCGGGTCTTCGCCTCTCTCCACAAAGCACCCTCTCTCCTCTCCTATTCATACAGACATCTCACACCACACTCCTTGTCACTCCAACCACAATGTCCAGTCTCCACCAGATTTCGATGCTGAGTGGCACTCGTATTCGCATGTTTGGGATTTGGTGGACACCATTGTGTTTTTGGGTGGGTGGATGGAGAATGAGAGGAAGGGAGGGAAGCAGAAAGAGTTTGAGCTGATGACACAACATATCGGACTTGTTATTGTGAACTCACTGGTTGGAATGAAGTCGGAGTGGGAAAGAGTGATGAACGAGGAGAAAAGGAGAGGAAGAAGGTCGTTGTCAAATTCATGATCGACAGTCTCCTCTCGTTCATCCGAAAAGAGATGAAGACAAGAACTATCAAGCTTGTCACTCTGAATCCCACTCGCATCGTCGACAACGCCCAATCCGAGCTGATCGTCGTCTTCTTCCCTCCTCTCTGCTCGACTGGCTTGGACGAGACTAGACGGGCACCAAACACGTTCGAGATGTCAGTGGTTGGATTCGACGAGTTCAGCATCGAGCCGCTATTTGTCACAGCTGGCGAGAAATCAATGCTTTTGAACAGTCATCTGAAAACAACACGGATGAGTGTGGGAGAAGAGGTGGAGGAAGGAAGGAAGAGAAGAAGAGGGAGGATCAACTTGAGTAACAGCTCAAGCATATCGTGCGAGCGAGGGCTCAAGCGAATAAGGAGCGAGAAGAAGCCAATCCATTCCCACCGAAACCAAAGGATCAAATCGAAAGGGCAAGGCGGGAGATTCTGAAAGTGAAGAGAGAGCGAGAGGAGAAGCTGATGCAGATGGAAGAAGAAGAGAAGGAGAGGAAGAGACAGGAAATAGAGAGAAAGCAGCTATCATATCTCCCCTCATGCACTGAATGGCAATGCGACTCGCCAACTGCAGCAACTGTGTCGCCTGCTCTGACGGACTCCCCATGCTGTTAAACTTCCTGGCAGCTCACCTTATCTCCTGTCCTCCACTCTTACTCTTCACCGCTCTTCATCGTCCTCAGAGCAGAAAGTGAAGAACAATGAACTCCTCATTTTTCATCAGCTGCAAGACGATAGCTTTTGGCATGTTAATTGGATTGGACGGTGCCAGCGTTGGACTGGACAATTGACTTCGGTTGGATATTCAATTTTCATCCTGTTCATTTTACTCTCATTCCATATATTTGTTTCCTTTCACTTGAAAATGAGAATAGTCTGTTGAAAATCAGCGAAATGGTGAGAATCCGATGATACTCTTCTTCAAGTGACGAGTTGCTTGATCCACCCACCATTGGACGTCATTGGATGTCATTGGACATTTCGCTGATACTTTTGTTCTGATGTCTTCTCAATTAGTGCATACCGTTTTTGAAGTTTTCAAAGAGTCGGCAAAATTGGACTGTCCGATTGGACATCCAGTCCTGGACGTCCAATCGACATCTAGAAAGGGTCACAGTTGCTTCTCCATTTCGATGTTGGTGTGATATTACCACCCATCTCTCACTTTTTTGATTAGTCTTAGACCTCATCACTTTGTTTGAGCGAGGTAGTGCCTTCATCTCTGCATTTTGCTGCCCCTGGATGTGACCAAACTCAGAACAGTTTGAGTCGCCGTTGATAGTGTTTTCTCTCTTTATTTTCAATTTCTAGCCACTTCCTTCACTTCTTCTCTCCATCTCTTGCAGGAACAGGGTGCTCATTCATCCACAAGCGAAAAGTCAACACGATCGAACTGTCGGACGTCTTCTCCTCTGAGAAGAAATGAACAACTGTCATCGAATTGGTAGAAAATGGACTCAGAGTATTTTCAAAGGGAACCTCCAAGACGACGGGCATATTGTTCCCCAATATGCACTAGGATGGGAGATCTGTTGCCATCGGTTTGCATCTCTTGCTTATTCATTTTTTTGACATTTTTTCATCGTATTGGACCCTCCTCATTCATATCTTCACATTCGACATATAGATCGGGAGTTAAGTGGAGATTTGAGCAGATCGCGAAACAGGCCGAGGCGAAGAGGCAAGAATCGGAGGAGATGGTATAGTCTGGACAAAACCCGATACTTTGATAAAACCCGATACTGTTTCGGTGTTGATCTAGACACATCATTTATTTTTTGGCTTCTTTCTCCCGCTTTACGAAATATGTTGGATTCAAAATAGGTCATAACTGGAGAATACTTGAAAATGAAGTGAATCAAATATATTACGTGCAAAATTGATACTTGCCTGCGATAGATTCAGGATTCTTGTTCATCATCATCACGCACCATCTCACGCCGATTGATCCTTCTCCGAGGTTCGGGACACGCTCCCTCACTTTCAGATCGGGAGTGGCTTCGACGTCGACGTGGAGTTGGTCGTCCCCTCAGGATACTTGATTGAGAATCGCGAGAATTACGATCGCGACGAACTGCAAAATCCGTGATGAGTGTCTGTTTCCGTCCAGGTAATTTTACAGTGTCGTGAAAAGTTGTCAACAGTGATCCGTGATTTGTTACGACCTCATCGGGAGGTAGAAACGAACTTGGTTTCATGTTGAGGTTGGTTCGAGTGCGAAATTCTTCAAGAAAGGTAATATCAATTTGAGGACAAAATCTTTTCAGATTCTGCACAGCCGCTTCGAGCGAAATTGGATAACAGCCACATCGATTAAATGAGGCTAAAATCGAAGAAGATTTAAACGCTTCTCTCAGAGCGTCAGGAAGTGCCTTCGCGAGATTCGTGCGATATTCGACTATGCTCGACGTCGATGGAGGAACGAATAATCTTTTGAGTTGTTGCTTCAGATTCGAGAAAACAAACTGATCACACACCTGAATAATGTGCGAGGTGTGAGATGGGTAGAGGAGTATGTGGATGTGGTTTTGTTGACAGAGAGAAATGATTTCCGGATTTCGCCTTGTAAGATGCCCATCCATCAGTAGGAGTGCATTCCGATTGGTCTTGTGGATTTGTTGCCGAAATGCGACGATTTCTGGAATGATGTGATTTGACATAATTTCGATGTATGTTTTCGTATTCATCCATCCTGACTCGTTGTATTCGACATGAATGTGCTGTTGTGGAAATTTTTCGAATTCTTTTACGGGAAGCTTGGACGGCCATAGTAAAATGGGATCAAGATGGATTCCAGTGGAATTGACCGTTCCAACGAGTGTCGCATTTTGTACGCGCGAAGCGGAAGGAATTGGAGGACATTGTTCGCCAGCAAAGTAAACGACCAGAGAAGAATTGTCCTCTCCGATCCGGAGAGATGATTCGTCCAAGTTGAATATCAAGTCATCGTGGATGTTTTCCAATCTCACAGTACTCTCCAGCAGTTCGTACCAACCGACAATGTTAGCAAGAGTGGATGCTTTCAATCGGTCTGGGTCTAAATATCCGGGTTTCATAGAGTCGAGGAGAGAATGACGTTTTAGGAATGCGTTGACATTCCACATACTCAATGACGGGTGATCAGGATTGAATCTAGGACTCTTTGAATAGATGATATTCATCTAAAACGGAAAAAAGTGAAAAAATAAGACTTCTTGGAGGATCTCCGCTTTTTCATCGGTTTTTCTCAGCGATCTTGGTCAGAATTATATCATACAACTCATTTTCGTCTTGAGTTGTCAATAGTGTCGGTCTTCCATCTTTTCCTGGTGGGCGATTTTCTTTTCCGCTCTCCTTCCTCTCTTTAGTGCCGCTTCGCTGCAGACTCCGGCTTGGACGACAGTATCAAGCGTCACGTTCTGTTCTGCGTAAATCTTTAATCCTCTTCCACGCGAGATGGAAGTGATCTGATGTCACTTCCACTCATGAGATGTGAAACATCTCGTGGTGAAAGTGGAGGCGAGATCGGGCTGTCCTTTTCCATTGTTGTGGGTCTGATCACATTTCACTTCATCAACATTCACAATTACCAGTTCTGGTTTTCAAATGATGATCGTTTATTACTCATTCTTCCACTTGAAAACAAAAAGATGAAATGATGAAAAGTGATTGGGGAGGAAATGTCATCAACAAAAAAATGATGGACACCAGCGGTACCACGGAGGGTATCGGGTTAAATCAAAGTATCGGGTTTTGTCCTGACTATAGCTAGGAATATGGAATCAGATGATGAGAAGAAAGATTCGAAGACAGTTGTGATTCCAAAGGAAGTGAAGTCTCCAGAACCCAGCCAGAACAAGATTGAACAAGAACACACTGTTGCACTTGTTGTAACTCTAACTGATCAAACGATGGCCGAATCAATCGGTGAAGAAAAGAAGGAATCAACAAAACAAGTCGAGAAGAAAGAAGAACCGAAAGTTCAGGACAATGAAATACTTTGCGAAAACAATGGAAGAGAAGAATTTATCATCGATACAAGGTTTGTCAGAATGAATTCCCAGAAATTTCATCTCATCTTCATTGTCCTCTCAAGAGATATCTCCGTTCTTCATAGTCTTTCACATTCTCCACATTGATCCTTCTTCTCTTTTTCTCCTTAACCTCCAGAATTCAACATTTCCCCCCACACGACAATGCTCCAACGAAGTCAACGTCGTTGAACACAGCTTCTTCAACCGGGTATTCTTCACAATCGCTTTCCTCAAGATCTTCCTCTAAATCATGATCACACTTGTTAACGGTCTCACCTACTCTTTTTTGGTCATACACAGACACCCTGGACTGAATTTGTGTTCTGATCTCTTCGAACTCGGCGTATTTCTACTTGTGCATGGCCCTGATGATCACACTTGCGAAAATCGGAAAGGAGGGGAATCAAAGATTCTTGGACGCTCGCTTCGATCTGAACAGGGAGTGACGGTGAATGAAAAGCAAACAAGGAAGGGGATGCGAGGAAGAACGAACATAGACGCGCTGTTGATGTTTGTAAGATCTCAACCAGCCCTAAAATAGACTGAGCCAATCGTCGAAGGAAATTCAGAAGAATCACAACAAGCTGAAGGTCGGCTGCCGTATATTTTGTCTTCTTTTCACTTAATTCGTCACTAATCACCCTTTTTTACCTTGTGTCATTTTTACCAGCCAGGTTCTGATATCCACCCTCGCCATATCAATTATTCCATCTTTGAGATCATTGCTGCAAGAATATGTTTGTTGAATTGATAATTCGAGGAGAAAAGGATGTGGTTTGGAATGATCATCCCATTTCCATCCGATAATTCAGTTCCCCGGACACAATTGACCTCAATCTGCTGAAATATCTCTAATCTGCCCACAGAACACCTTCCCTTGTCGTTTCGAGTCATTTTGTTGCAATGACTTGGATTTCACCCATTGCCCGGTTTTATGAACTCCCTCGGCTCCCAAATAGGAGACTGGACATTGGACTGGACATTGCCACCTCGACTGGACACAGCTTAACAGGCCAAGATAGCTTATCGTCCACAGTGAGCAGTCTTGTCTGCCATCGCTCCACGCCGTCTTCCATCCCTCACGTTGATGAATATCTTCTACCGGCTGTTTATGTCATCTGTACTGTGCAACCTTACTGAAGAAGACCAGTTCTGGTGAATGAAATGATCGTAGAGTTCTCCATCGAAGTACTGTCTCAGTTTCCAGTTCGTTCGTTCCCAAGGATATGTCTGCTGATGGTTATTGGGAGGAGGATGGAAAGAACACAGCGAACGCGAACACCCTGCTCTTTTCATCTCTCTCGTTCGCAGAATCCCTCCAAATCACATCATGCTCCTTCTCCTCCTCGATGAATGACTCGATCCTTCTGGATAAACTCAGAATCTGACGCTATCTTCGTTCTTTTCGTTTCTAGCGCACATTCCTCTCTCATGAAACTTCACCATCGATCTTTTTTCTCTCGATAGTTTTTCATAAAATTAAATCAATGACAAAATTGACGAAATGAGCTGAAATTACTTGATCTCGTTGGCAGGGCCGTAAAATGGATCTGCAGATCAAGATAACACCTTTCATGATCTATTGAGGGTCTACGACATTTAAGCTTCATTTTCCGGTCGTTTAAAGGTGGATTGGATAACCCAGAGGGGAGAGAACGATCAGACACAATTTCAATGTGGTGAGGAGAATTTGTGATGATACCGCCCGTGAAAACCTTCCCCGTGGCTTCTGCTTCATTTTCACGGAAATGGTAACCATCCGCCAACTGGAGGACAGAATTGGAACGAGCACTGATTGAACGAGCACGATCATAAGGTATCCGGGAATTTGCCGTACTTTCACTTCATTGCTGGTCATCTTGATCACTTATTGGTCATTCCATATGAACGAATCATCCCAAGTTACGCTAAGTTGGATTCCAATGAAAAAATGAAAAGTGTCCTTGTTCAGAACTCCCAAAGTGGTGAAACATGAAAGTAGCATTCACCAAGCGATGTAAAAAGTGATCGTTGTGTGTTTATCTTCAGATGTTGTGGAGTTTGAGAAACGAAAGGAATTGATGAGCCTGGCTGAATCACAGCGACAAAAACGGTGAGGTTGGGAAAGAGGTATGTGAAGATGAGGAGGAGTGGTGTTTTGCCAATAAAAGAAGAATAGAGTTCACTTGACTTGAATCTCATTCGACGACTGGACAACACTTGTCTGCGATGGAGGCAAAGCAGAGAGTTTCATGGTTGTGTAAAGTGACTGGTGGGTGGAGATAAGTTAGAAAGCGAGGAGGTGGGAGTGAGTGGGCGTCGATTGACAGCAATGATGGAGAAACTGTCTGAGTGGCAAAATCGTTGCTAAACGCAATCCGAAACTCAGTTGAGGCCGAAGATGGAATTGAACACGTTTCATCTGAGTGTTTGATTGTCTTTTGCTGCAAAATACTCGCGTCAAGAAGAGCCGGTGGTTTTCAACGAAGAAACAGTGAGAGATCGTGATTGAATGAGGAGGAATGAGTAAATGTAGACCAGTGATGTCAGTCAGAGATGGGACTGCTTGAAGCGCGTAGGATTTCTTATTATCTTCTCCGTTTGCAATTTCAGCGGAAAGCGTGGCGATGATCGGCTTGAACTCATCGTCCAGCAATTTCATTCTGTGTAGAACGCACAGCGTATTCGCAGCTGTACGTTTACTGTCCTCAAAAGCCTTCCTCGTTCACGACTGTAAAATTCTTGGTAAATTTCCAGAATCTTCCTTTTTGTCAAAAACTGTGTGCGATTCGTTGTCCGGTATCATCAGGGCGCCAGCGAGGATAATATTGTGCAACGTTGTGACGAATTCATGTGTGATGTCCATGCTAGGGTGTTCAAGCAAGCAGATGAGGACAGGGAGAGTGGGTGGTTTGACGAGGTGAATCTTTTCGTCAGTTGTTCCTTGAGACAAGTCACATATCGAAACGAATGTTTCCTCAACAACACTATGCATGGACGTCTCCAATTTTTCATTGATTGGCAGCAACATTTGGAGAGTCTTGATGTTCGAACTCAACGGTGGCAGCGTCGATTGTGCTGAGAGAGCTTGTTTGACCTGGTCCGCTGGGCCAAGAGCATGACTTCGTTTCACTGAGACATTCGGGTGTGATGGAGTGCGATGTAGTGATGTGACTGGGGTGGATCCTTGCGTCTTCTATTTTGTCTTCGGTGCCGTAGAAGTCTTTAGTTTAGCCTGATTCGCAGCAGCTACTTTGGCTTTCGCTTTGGTTGGAGGTATTATCCATGAGTAGATGGAGGATGACACGGAGGATGAGAACGGATCGGCCCTCATGACGGAGGATTAGGATTCGATGACTCTGGATAGAATCAAGATACGTCTCTCCACAATAGTCTAGACACCATGTCGGTCCAGTATTTAGTAAAAAGCATGGAACTCTCT
Source organism: Blattamonas nauphoetae (assembly GCA_033064195.1). Taxonomy (NCBI): domain Eukaryota; phylum Preaxostyla; order Oxymonadida; genus Blattamonas; species Blattamonas nauphoetae. The sequence goes on from JARBJD010000537.1 coordinate 13,125, forward strand.
GTAAGTACAGAATGGTAAAGGCAGTAGGATAAAGGTGTGGTGAAAGAACATAGACGGCTAAAAAATGTCGGGAGGGTTGAGTGAGTCATCATATTCCATTTCCTCGGCAGTTGCCTAGGCAATGATGTCCAAAATACGGGCAATGGGGACGGCATCTTGAAGAATGCCTATGTGGTCACAGCCACGGTATGTGTGGAACTAAACGAGCGAGGTGTCTCTCCACCAGTGGGGTGACTGCGAAGGACGAGAAAAGAGGGGAGAATAAGGCGAGGGAAGGGAGAGCAAGAAGAATGGCAAGAAAGGGCACAGAGAGAGATGGATCGGGAAAGAGACACACTACTGAGTGAAACAGTCGGAACTGTGCCATCACCATCCATGTAGTAATCAGAATGCGTGTCTGACGACCAGCGCTGACTGGTTGCATTCAGAATCACACCGGCAGTGGCATTGATACCTAACGACGATGAAGAAGATCAGAAAAGAAGGAAACACGAATGATGGGCAGAAAAGGCAAGATAAACGGAGAATGATGGAGAGAGCATGGGAATGGCAGAAACAGGAGGAATACAGACCAATCGAGTACATCACGTGTGTCATCACCTTCGGTAGGACGAGAGGCTGGTCGGTGTTGTTTCGTGTGCGTTGGACGGCTGTCTTCACACAGGCCTTGCCTGCCTTGTTGTCAGTCCACGTCATGTTCTTCATTATGATTTTGCACACATTGTCACCTTTACAAGATGGGAGAGATGGGAGAGTTAGAGAAGGAGAGAGTGGGGGAAGGGAGGAGATGACAGAGGAGAGACGGGGAGAGGATTGTGGGTGATTTGAAGATGTGAACGAAAATGGTCAATAAGATGAAGGATGAAGTGGAAAGCACACTTATGAGCCGGACAACGACGCAGTCGTCGTCGAAGGTGTTCTTGTTGGGGATCATCCAGTGCAGAGAGGCGCGATCCCGTGTCAGAATGTTGATGGTTAATGCTCCTATCTGCGACGGAAAGAACGACAAAGAATGAACGAGTACAACAGAAAAATGGTGTGAATCATCAAAAATACCTAAAGAAGGCTCAGCTCTCCCAGCATACCCATGAGAACAGTCACTTTCGTGGTGACGCTGAAAACCCATCCGCCATTGGAGCACCACCGAAGGGAGCACCCGAAGTGATGACAGCAAAGATGTATGTGTCTATCCAGGACTGGTCCACGACGCTACTTGTCAGAAAGCGGTGGGTGACAATGTCATCCGTACTGTGCCCGCACAGCACGACGTTCTTTTTGTTGTTTCTGTGAGGAATGGGGAAGAGGGGGACACACGCGCGGAAGGCGGGTTCGACTAGCGTTTTGAGATCTTTGTCAGACGGAAAGGTTGGGTTGTCGTTGACATTGACGAGTCTCCAATCATACTAACCTAGACGAGAAAAGAAGTATGAAGAAAAGAAAGAATGAGAGAGATTGAGGGACACACAGGGGCAGCGTTCTGATACTTCCGCTCGACATAGCCTGCTTCGGAAAGAGCTCTCGTGAGTTTGTCCAGTCAGCTGTTGAGGAAATTGGCGCCCTATAGGAACAGAAATGAGAGTGAAGGAGAAGTTGGGAGGAATGGACGACAGTGATGGAGGATGAGGGGGATGAAAAGTGGGTAGAGGCACACAAACAATCTGCCGAAGTCTTTCACATGAACGTTGAAATGGGTACTGTCAGATTGGTCATGGCTGTTGTGTTGAACGTTTGTCTGATGTTCTTCATCCATCCCGTGGAAATGACAACACAGGCGAAGTTTCCATCACGTGAAATGATCGAACGGAAAAGCTACAATGAGGGAAGGAAAAATGATGGAGAGGGAGAGATCGAACCTCTGATGGCAGGGGGAAGGCGAGGTTGGGCGAGAGAGGAGTGAAGACGTGTGGGAGGGGTGCTTGGTCAACGAGGATGCAGATATGCTGACTGAGAGATGTTCAAAGAGATGCAAAGATTAGAGGGCAGAGCACACCGAGTTTTATCTCACTTCTTTTCTTCACAGCCTGTGATGGGGGGAAGCACTGAGCTTTTCTCAGCTGAGGGAAGGGATGTTGGAAGGAGAAAGTGTTGAGCACTGTGAGGATGTCTTGCTGGGAGAGAGAGATAGAAGAAAGAAAAAATGAGCATACAGGTGAGATAGAGGAGGAACAACGCGAAAAAACGACGGAGAAGCCAAATATGTTAGATTGATGTGAGATGACAAAATAGAGAGAACATACTGTATCCAGAATTCTGATGGGAATTGTATTCATGACAAAACTGCAGTAGACAGACAGCGAAATCGGAAAACGCCCTTTTCAGAAAATCTCTGACAGAATATCACAATTATGGTTCGATCACACCACATCGGACAGTTGAGCAGTCTTGGAGATCAAAACTTCAAGAATCTCAATTAAAGAATACATATCATCTCAATTTGTGAAGGATTTACGGATTTTGAGAAATTGTCCATTCTTGGTTTTGAACGATGATGTCAAAAATAGTGTCCCAAATGATTGTGCCGATTGATCTGTCAATGCATAGACTTCAATCCATTTTTGGATTAGATTTGATCGAAAAATGTAAGAATTAGGTCCAAATTTCATCAAAATCGAAGAAGAAGGAAATGTGTGTTTTTGAGGTCAAAAGTGATTTATACCGGACTAATGGTGAACCTCTGAAATATCGGTAATCGTTTTCTATACTACTCTTCTCTCATAAATCGTGTCGACTCCATCGTTCTGCTGCTTACCTTCTTATTACCTTGCGAAATCGCAATTGGAACGATACCCCAACCCACCAGGACGCCATCTTTGCGAATGACTTCTCAATTCTGAAACACGTCGTCCCTGTCATTCATTCACAAGGCACATCAACTGAAAAGACCTTCCAGTCATTGGACATTACATCAGACTCTGATTTGTCGAAGCTGGTGAACACGAAGCCAGTTGAGATGCTCAGTTTCATTCTCTCCGCGTTGTTCACTCTTGATCCAGGAACTCAGCAACAAATCATTGCCCATGCTGTTTCGCGTGGTACAGCATTCAATGTCCTTGCTGCGGTCAATTCTCTCGGCCATATCGTCGGAAGATCGATCACCAGAATTCTTTCTCGTCCATTCAACAAACCAGCTGCCCGCTTTGCTCTTCAATCCGTGAGGAATGTTGTTGTCCAGCGCTTTTTTGATGTCGTCGGTTTGCCGAGCCTTGCTGCGACTTGTTAAATTCAATTCAGTCCTCCAAATCCTCAACGCCCTCTTTCCTCTTCGTCTCTCACTCTTTGCCAAATTGCCGGCTGTTCCAGCTGATGTTACCCATCAACAGTCCATTACTGGCCGAATGCAGATCGATTCAGATATTGACAGCGTGAAAACGTTCTTCGCGCTTCAGAAGCACTTTGTGGAGATGCAAACCAACTTCATCATCTTTCGTCAACACTCAGCTGTTTGTTTCTTCCCTTTCTGTCAATGGCCATCCCATCAATGTTGGCGAGCAGTTTGATTGCGAAGAATTCTAATCCCGAATCTTCGATCGATAAGAACGTGTACTTGTCGTCGGAAAGCTTCCAAATGTCGTCAAACGTTTGTATATGGCATCCCAGGACAGAACTGTCCGTCAGTGTGGGCATCACACTCACAGCATGCAGCCCTTCCACATCATCCTACTGGTCAATCACGGCAATCTTTTGGATGCGTTTCGAGCGGCTCAAAAACCATCAGAGATGAGCGACAAAGAGACCTTCCAATGCTGTCAGTGTGGACAGAGTTGTGAGAAGTTGCGACTGGAACAGTTTGAGACACTTCCAAACACACTCCTCGTCCAACTGAACCCAATCCACACAACCTCTTCCGACTTGTTGGTGTCATCGTTCACTCTGGAACACTCCAAATCGGGCATTACTGCTCGTTCATCCACAGCACTGCACGAGGATTAAAGAATGACAATGACATAACATCCGCACGAAACCCGAAATTCGCACGTAACCCAAAATTGCCAGTGTTCTTTCAATGGAGATTCGATTGTTCAAACTTCATATTTTGCTCCCTACAGGTCAAATATCATTTTCCTTTTTGTTCAGATGTTAAGCATTAACATTTCCATATGGTGTCGTTCGCTTTGAATTCTAAAATCAAGGTCGATAAGAAGTTGTTTCATTTTGAAAAAGTTATGGTTCAGATGTCGGATCCTTGTCTCAGTCAATCCAACATTCATCGCATATTGGCCACAGCAGACGTAAGATCCGACCACGGTCCAGCAGAAAAAGCAGCGTTTATCGTTTCAACAGAACATGTCGTCCAAAAAAAACCCTCGCTCAAGAAAATGGAATAAGTGAAGCTGCCAAAACCCGTGGAAAGTCTGAATTGGAGAAATGATGTGATGTGGTCATTGATGGACATCCACCAAAACTGAATCGTCAACAATCGCGGGAATTAGAGAATCGGATTACTCACCATCTCGCTCATGGTGGCGACGACAGAAAGCCAGGAGTCCTTGGGATTGTATGTCTGATTTTCATTTCTATGGTTCAGGCTAATAAATACGACGAAGAGATCGAACCAGAAGAACAGCAAACGAATCCCCTCAACAGACAATAGCTCGACAGATGGTTGACAAAGTCCTCGTGTTTCAATGGATCAGCACCAACCATACTTGAAAAGGCCAGAATCAACGTGGATGACAAAACGATTCGAGTGCATCCGAAATCTGAGCCGCCACCAATGATTTCCGATGTTGCCCGCGTTGCAAACGCATCCCTTCTCGTGACCGTGTGCGCTGATGGATCGTAAATCACACCGCAACTCCTCTGGCCAACGAAAAGTCCTGTGGCCGAGTTTTCAAATTTAAAAACATTCAACATTGATTGTGCATATCAGGGCGTCGGATGGTCAAATGGGTCCATCTTCGAAGGATACATGAAAAACATTGTTTTTCCAGCGATCGCCTCCAAAAGAACGAAAAAAACTAAAAATGAAATAGCACTTCTCCTCCTAGACGGCCATGCCTCTCATACCAATCCTGACATTCTTCAAATTGCAGATGAATGCCGAATCATGGTGATGGGCAGGCTTCTGATTTGATCCCAGTGATCCCAGTCGGATCTGATCCCAGTTAATTTCTACAATACTGTTTCGTTTCTTTTCACTATTTTCCTTCTTCAAATATATGATATCTGAATAGAAAAAAGAGATGAAATGAAAATGTTCATATATCGAACAAAAACAAGTGAACGTTTTTATCGCTTTCATTACGACCGATTGACAATAATTTCAGAGGTATTGAAGGTGATCCGAAGAACACTCGGTGATTTATTCTTTTTCCTACGGTTTAAATTGATGGTATGTCCAAAACACAAGTGATGAGTGAGAAATGAAAATTTCTGGGAAAGACAAGCTGAACTGCCTTGGAAGGAAGGAGACCGATTATGGGAGATTGGGATGGCGAATAAGGAGAGCGACTTTGAAAAATTGAAAGCAAGAACAGCCGAGAGATGCACACTTCTTGGAAGTGCAGCGCGGTTTGGATCGACGACGAAGACGACAGTAGCGACAACTGCACAGTGCGGGAGACGTCGGTGGGCGAGTGGTGGTGAGTGAGTGAGGGAGATGGGAGGATGAGGAGCATTATTGTTCGGGACGAATCGAGATTTAGGAATGTTTGGTTGGTGATCGTTTTTGGGGAGGAGAAGGCAGGGATGTTCTTCCGGTTCTCTGTTTACCCAATGAAGTCCATCTCTCACTCACGAATCACGGAAATCGCCTTCTTCATCGGCTCTTCCCATCCGTTCATCGTGATCACCTGAACGGCAATCAAAACATGTCACAAACACAAAAGGAACATACCCGAATCCCATGGATCGATTCTACTGTTTTCTGAACTCGATCGTCCACCTCCGCACGAACCATCACGCAGATGCTCGACAGTGACGACGAATCCAAAAGCCCAACCAACAGCACGGTCAACAGCACCAACTGCTCCAGAAGGTCAATAATCTGGTTGATTTCCCGAACAATAATGTCAAACTGCACGTTATCCGTCATCGCAAGATTGACTATCGTTCCTGACACAAAGGGTAGCCATCAATAGCCCACCCCCGCCACCCACATCGACGACGGATCCGCTGCCCATGTCAGCAGCCATTTCATCGAGAACGTGATTGAATATGTCACAACTGAAAACAGAATGAGAAGAACGTATCAGACTGTTGCATTGCAGGCGAATCAATCACACTATTTGATTCGGAATTCCACTCAACTTCACGTATGATCGCAAAATCGACGATCTGACAGAGATATCATGAGAGGGTTCGAGAGAATAGCGATGCAAACTTTTCTTTCCAAAGTTCCTTATTCCAGATCTTCCAGAAACGAGAGATCCGCTTTTCCATTTATGCTCGTTGGTTCAATTCCATACACTTATCTTTTGTGTCGTGATGACTTTGTTTATAGTGGAGGAGATAAATCGTTCTGATCCCATCGCTCTTCTCCACTCTTCCTCACTCTTGTTCTCGACCCCATTCTCCTGAAGAATCATTTCGATCGGAATGCTCGAGAATCATCAAAAAATATGTTTTTCAAAAAATTGTGATTTCGAGAGAAAAACATCCCAAACAACCAGAAATGAAACGAGAAAGAAAAATTTTGAACAAGCGTGGAGAAAAGTGGTCGTGAAGTTCGGATCCTCTAAGCTTAAATGTTAAGGACCTCCTATTTAGGAGCCAAAAATGGGTCTAAAAAGGGGCCAAAACAGACTCCAAAATAGGCACCCCGGCCCAGGATCCTATTTTGGAGGTTCGAAAGGAGAGCTGTCATTTTACATGGGATGATGCACCCGTCTCCAAATTTCGTAAAAATGATGCAGACACAATCAGAATCGAATCCAAAAGCTCAAATTGGTTAGAATCGTGCTTGGGAGGAGAGTAGTTGTGGTTGATTCGGAGAAAACCATGAAAACCATCAAAAACGCCAAAATAGGAGGTCTTCGAAAATTCTCAAAATTTTCAGAAAAAAATATTATCCAACAAAACATCCATATTGGTGAAAACTTCATGTCGGAACTATGTCTGGTTGTGGAGATATGATCAAAACAAGTTTTCCGGATCCTAAGCTTATTATACAGGGAAATCAGTTTTTGACCCTAAATTTCCACCCAGGTCCCCCCAGGATTTTTCATTTTTCAAAAAATTGTGATTTCGAGAGAAAAACATCCCAAACAACCAGAAATGAAACGAGAAAGAAAAATTTTGAACAAGCGTGGAGAAAAGTGGTCGTGAAGTTCGGATCCTCTAAGCTTAAATGTTAAGGACCTCCTATTTAGGAGCCAAAAATGGGTCAAAAAGAGGCCAAAATATGGTTCCGAAATAGGCACTCCGGCCCAGGATCCTATTTTGGAGGTTCGATTTCTACCTCGATGGATACTCGGAGTTGAGACAAACATTTTGGAAAAAAAAGTGGGACCCAAAAAAATTTTGGTTCCGAGAAATATGGGATGGACGGAAAGTGGGGTCCAAAAAATGGGGTTTTCACCCCGGGTTATTTTACCCTCGCCGGGTTATTTTACCACTATACTTACAAGAAGAAAGCATATTGGCAGACCGTACTGCCCATATCTCACGTGTTCCTCAGCACGTCAAACATTCAGGATGATGACAAGGTCTAGACGCATGAGATGATCAGAAAAAGTGACAATAGAGAATACAAAACAAAAAGAGAGCACACTGGTCCCTTCAACTTCTCGTATTTCAGTTCAGTTTGATCGTGTCTGACGGAACCTTGATCTTGTGATCCAAGGCCTTGAAAAGAAGTGAGAGGGAAATCAGTGAGAGAGAAATAAGAGAAGAGCAGACAATGAACTGAGACTTTAGTATTTTCATGAAAGATATCACTTTTCTCTCTTTGTCCTCATCCCGTGAGAAAAATTCTGTGATAACGAGTTTGATTCGCACTGAAATCTGAAATGGGGGAAAGTAGAGAATAGAGTATAAAAAAGAGCAGACAGATATCTTCTTTATTGATCGAAACCGTTCTGTTCGATCATGTCGATGTCATCCCGAGCCATGATGTCCATTGTCTTTAAAAGAAGAGTGAGATAAAATTGACAATAACAACTAGAAAAAAAGCGCACAGAGTACCTCTACAAATCAGTCTCCGGAGACAAAAGTGCCATTTAGCAGAGTTGAGTGGCGTTCGAGAAAAATGATGGTTTGATAGGACAGATCGGGCCACCATAGGACATGATAGGACAGGACAGGACAATTGTCCTCCCTCGATTTTATTGTTAAATTCAGACGCAAATATTGTGAAGGTGTCAAAAAGCTTCAATGTCCTATGGTTTGAGCCCGATTAAGGATTGTCCTATGATTGTCCTTTGGTGGGCAGATCGACCCCGTTTCGACAATTTTCGCGATTTTACTCAAAATAACGTGAAAAAACACTAAAGAAAAGATTCTGAAACAGAAAACGTGCATAATTCTCTCATCTTTCTCCTTATTTTTCGTTTCGGGTATTCACTGACAGACGAGGCAAGCGACAAGTTCAATTCCTGTCATCAGCACTTTTATCCAAATTGTCCTTCTCTTTTTGGCTGTCCTATAGGACAGGACAGGTTGGACATGCCGACCCAAGCCAAATCTTCTTCTCTCTTCTGATTCATTATCACTTTTACACTTGATTTTAGTCCTTTTCAACACTCAATCCGTTGATGAGCCCTGGTTCTGTGTCGGATGGAGCTTGCGACATCCTTTACACAAACCAGTGCTCATCAACCTCTTTCTCCGCCACACAGCAGTTGAAGGAGGACATCGGTTTGTCTTTCGCACTGCGGCGTTTTACAATTGTAACCTTTTGGTGGTTTTCACTTCATTAGTCATTCTGACTTCTCGTTTTCTCCAGTTTTTCATCCCCGTTGGGGCTTTTCTGGAGTAATGGGTTGATCCCATCCTTTTGCTCATCAACCGCCCCCACTTGGGCAGAACCGGCTCGATGATTAACCTCTCGGGTCGGGATTTTTCTTTCAACAGATAAAACTTTTATTATTGTGTTTGTTGATCGGCCAACCCATGGACCGTCTTTTCCGGACCCAGGGTCTCACTCAATCCGTTGATGAGCACTGGTTTGTGTAAATGATGGTGATGGGACAGGGGAGGCCAATGTCGAGTATGTCACCTGACAGTGGAGAGTTTATATGCAACATGTGGAGCAGCACGACATGAACTGCTTGTGGGCTGCCTTCTGCTCTTCAATTCGCTCATCCACGCTTTCCAACTGCGATAACGTTGTTGATGTGGATTAGTGCAAGTGAGACGAGACCCACTGGTTGATGTCATTTCTTGTGTCGGGTTGAGGTGGCGGAGGTGAGCTTTGTTGTTGGAGAATGGGATAATGAGAATGAAGGAGAGCGACAGTTGCAGGAAGGTTGGAGCGGAGTGACGGAGAAAGAGAGATGATGATAAGTTCATGGAGGGATAGAAGGTTTGCAGGGGAACGACTTCGACAGAGACGGACGCACGATGGTGCTTTTGCTGATGTGAGCGAGCACATGAGTGCTTCGCTATCAGCAGGCTGACGTTTCTTTCGCGATTGTCGTGATGTTGGCAGACATCTGTGAGAGGCAGCGGGCGGTGATTGACAAGCAACCTGAAATTCGCAAGTGTTGAGTATGAACTCCGAGGTTGAGAGTGTCTAGTTGGCCGGACGAAGCGGATCAAGCTGTGCGGCGGATAGCTGCTGTGGATCCTGCCATGCCACCGAAGGATGGAGAACGGGCCTGGGTAATTCACAGGGTGTCAGGTTCGAATTCGAAGTAGATGTCATGAGATTGGTCGAAATGAGAATGAATGGTTTGCCGTGTGTGTGAATTGATAGTTATATCATCGGATAATGAAAATGATATGAAAGATGATTGTGAGATTGCGCTGAAATGGGATGTCGAGTGAGAGATCGAGAATATGAACAGTACATGAACATCCTCTGCATTGATCGAAAAACAATGATGAAGTGAATCTGTTGAGGGCGAGAAAGGCCGCAGAAATGACAGATATGTTGAAAAACTGGTACACTTCCGTTCTGAAGTTTCTGTTCTGGATTTGTGGCATCGGAAGATGTTGAAGAAGAGAAACGGTGATGGCTGTCTGTTATGGAATGAGAGAATGATTGAGAACGAAGAACAAGCGTGTGAATATCACTTTGTGAAGTGGATCTGACACGTGACATTTGGGTTTCATTTTGATGATTAGGATGGAAAGGGGTTGGAGATAGGAGATGATATGAAGATATTCAATCCGAACAGCAGGCTTTTTCGATAGCGTTGTTGTGTGAACGACTTCGTAGCACATCCTCACGACCTCCATTTCTGACTTGAGTGTGATCAAGATATCTACTCCGAACCAAGAGAGAGAAATAGAAAAATACGAGTGCTAAAACAATGGAGAGGAATACTGATATGATGAATCTTCAATATCTCATTTCTTTCGATCTAGATCATATCTGGATTTGAACCAGACACCAATTCCAGACTAATGAAGAGCAAAACACTAATCAAATGGAAAAAAAGACGGAAGGTCAAACTAATTTAGTGAGATTGGCATCTATCAAAGGATGTTGTAGTCATGGACAGAGAAGAGAAGAGTGTATGAATTGTTGAGCAGATCCCGATAAATCTTGCTTAAATGGAGACAAATTGAGTTATTACCAGACAGAAGAAGTGTTGAATGGAGTACTGACTTCAATTCGCGGGATAAGAGGATCTGAAAGAAGCGAGAGGACGAGAACAACTTGACATGGGTGTGAGGATCAGATCAATCGGACAGGACAGGACATGTCCGATTTGTCCTGTTTTGAGATAAGTATAGATAGTGGATGAACCAATTGAGAGAAAGTTACAGTGAAAATATAGGGTGCTTGTCCGTTTTTGTCCTCCTCTGTCCTCTCTTGGGCCGATCGTCCTAAAAACCCCTAATTAGGAGTTTGTAGGATAGAGACTCTACAGCTCGTGATTCGCCACCAAACCTCTTTTCACGCACTTTAACGCTCTTCTAGACAGATTTAAACGTGGATGAACGAATCTTGAAGGATAGAACCCACTACATATTCAGAAAATGGCGAACGAATATTGTACGTTTTGAACTCGTGTTTTATCGCATTCTCTGGCAATGGATAGATCAGACTGGAGATGAGGAGTGTCTGACAAACAGAGAGAAGGTAAATTCAGATGAAATGAACGCTTGAAAAGCAGAGTTTCTGAATCGGACAAGACTTCTGTCCTCTGTCCTCAGGATCTGGTGTTCTGTCCGTCCGCTACACATCATAAATTTCTTTTGTCCTAGGGGTGGACAGCGGTCGGTCCGACTGCTCGTCGACCGACCGACTGCTTTTTCCGATGCGATCTTTCCCATTTCTGACAGCACAACACGATCTCCCATCATTTGACCCAAATCACAACAAATGATGATGAATTAGCTTTATCCGTGTTCATTTAGACATTTTGCGATTTGTCACCGTCCTTTTTACGTATTTCAATTGATCAAACCACAAAAGTCGAACGAAATGACAAATTCAGGATGAGGACAGTAGTGGTATAAGCGAAATGGGAACCAAACTGGCATAGGTGATACTCCTAGGAGAATTGGAACGAGAAATCATTTTGAATCTCAGAGCCAATTGATTTTTTTTCATATGACTCATTCTAATTTCCATCTCACTTACTACTGAAAATATTGACATTTCAGAGTAGTCAATATTTGGCCGTAAATTCAAAAATAAAGGCGAAAAACGGACCTCTTGAAAAGTGTCTTTTTTGAAGCAAATGTTGAGTACTTTTAGAAAACAACGTCGATTTCTTTTTTTATTCAATTTTTTAATTTGTATAAAATGAGCAGCGTCTTGACACCAACACAACTACTGGAAATTTTGGACAAAGAAGATTTGAAAATGAAATCACCTCCAACTCTCAATCGACAAGGAACAACATATCTCACAGGAAGCACTTTCGAATACTATCTCGAAGAGAAACCAGATGAAACTTGTCAAGTGTACGTCAATAGTTTCGTCAAAGGATACAGACCACATCTGAATCGCCAGAAATATCTTCGACCAGCTAATCGTTGTACAAAAGAGAAGCTTATTGAATCAATGAAAAATGAGAATTGTGAACTCATTTCTGAATACACTCATTCAAGTACCCCAGTATCATATCGACATGAAGGAATCGAATGGATAGTGATCCCATCAAAATGGATGAAAGGATTCAGAACTCACAAAAACAAACGAAAACGATACACACAATCGTTTGTTGAAAATGAATTGAAAAAAGAGAATTGTGAACTCATTGGAACATACACAAAGGTACTTGAGCCATTCAAATACCGCGATTTACGAACAAAGAATGAGTTTTACGTTCGCTTGGACAATTGGTTGTATTTTGGAGACCGTCCTCACTTGAGAAAGTACCACGAAAGGTCATGAAAATACTGAAAATCTATTTTTGACCACAAATCACTGAAATCCAACATGATAACCATTTCGAAAAATTCTGAAAAAGATTCTAAAATCTCGGGGACACTGTCGGTCCTCGATCAAGACAATCCTGATGAAAATCGGTTGAGAATTCGTCGAACTGTGTACCGAACTTAGGTCCAAAAAGTGACGAAAAAGTCGATGTTCGGATTTCGCCACTATGAACAAATTTCTGTCTCAAATTGCGTTCAAACACGTTCTAAAATTACGAAATTGATGTTGATTGGTGAAATTTTAGGAAAAAAGCACTTTTGAAAAAAAAGTTTGATCCGATCCCACAACATATTTTGAAAATGACAAAATTTTTAAGGAGGAGAAAGTGACGTCTCGCTCTTCTCCAACACGTCACTTTTCGCCCTCTGATGGTCTCAAAACGTGTCAAATCGGTAGTGGACAGGTATTCGCGTCATTCGGTTCTGACGATCCTCGACACACGATCGTTTTCACAATTTTTCATCAATTTTCATTTCTCATTGATTTCACGTCAACCACTTCACAATCGCACTCAAGCGACGCTTTTTTGAGAATTCTGGTTGTACAGCACCTATAGTTCGCTCTGGAGGGTCGGTTTTTCGATCACACTTGTGACGACACATTTGCACCAACATTTTGACACTATGGATTTTTTGATCTGAATTTCGTTACAAATCCTTCTTTCTCACGGTATGAGTGAGGTGTGCTCGAATTTTGAGGAGATTTTGTCGGATAGTTCTCCCATAAAGTCACTTTTTCATGTTTTCACTTCTCAACTTTTGACCGTTTTTGTCACTTCAAAACAGGCTGTAGTCCCTTTCATTTCATCACTTTTGCTCCCCATTTCACATCTGATCTGTTCATCATTCCTCTTCATTTTGCTCAATTCACTTCCATTTTGTGGGCCGTTCTCACTTCACTAGCACATCATTTTGTTGCATTTTTCATCACTTTTTTCACAAAAACAGAGTAAAAGAAAGCGAAACAACCAACAATGAAACGGGCAAGTCTGAAACTGAGAGTGAAAATGACGAACGTGAAAATGACGTGAAATGTGACACCAATAGTGAAAATGTCGCTTGTGTTCTCGGTTTTATGTCTTAAAAACAACAAAATTGATTCAAAAAAGTATGTGACATGTTGGATTTTCCGGAAAAATACCGAGATATGAAGTGAGCCGTTGAATGGCGGATCTCTGCAAAAGTCCGGAAAACTCAGTAAACGAGAATTAGTGTGTTGTATTTGAGAAAAAGTTACAGAGAAAGAAACATGAATGAAGTGGTAAAAAAGAGGAAACAACGAGAAAACGAAGACGGAAGTGGTCATGAAAATGAAACAATAACTAGTGAAAATGAAGTGACAATTCAATCAAAAACGAGTTAAACAGAGCTGAAAAAAGAGAGAAATGAGAGTGACATACTGCTTTTAACATAAAAGTGCAGAGATCTGATGACGATCCAAAAACCTCGAATATCTCTGCAAAAGTTCGGAAAAAGGAAAAAATGAAGCATACCACGATGATCCTACAGTTCCAGAGATTCCGAAACGCGAAGAATCAGAACGAAACTATCACTTGTGAGAAATGAGTGATCGAACCCATTGATCCTCGATTTCAACGAAAAATCCAAAACTGAGAAATCAATGAAAGAATTTTCATTTTTGAATTTTTTAATTTGTATTAAATGAATCCAACTGCGATGTACAAAGAAAGACGTCGAGTATGTTCAGAACAAGCATTAATTGAATCAATGAAGGAAGAGAACTGTTCACTGGTCTCTGAGTATGTCAGAAATAATGTGCCGGTGACGTATGTTCATGAGGGAATCAAGAATTGTTAATTCTAATGAAAGAGCAAACAAAAATGAATCGACAAAAATACAATTCACAAATGATTGAGAAAATGATTGATCACAATCTCTCTACAACCAGCGAGAATTCGGCAGTGATTGAATCACTTCAGAAGACAACAGAAGCGCACAAGACAGCGATATCTTCAATCCAAAAAGTGGTGAGCACAAATGGATCAATCACTTGTTCCGCTGGTATTACAACACCAACAATTGGAGGATTGATCAACGTGAATGGAGCGAAGTGGAACATATCAGAGGGATCACTTCCGAAGTATCCTGGAACATATCCAGCTTCAACATTTAAGTCTGGCATATCAATCTCACAATCGATTTCAGAAACATCTGGAATTCAGTTCAATGGTGATGGAATAATTCTGTGGTCACCGTGTGACTCACCAGCTTTGTAATACTACGATGAGGACGCTGGTTCAGGAGTGTTTTCAATATCACCAACAGGAAGTTTTTCTCAGTTGTCAGACAGAAGAGTCAAAAGAAATATTGAACCATACCCTGATGTTCTTGAGCAACTGAATACAGTCGAAATTGTGCAGTATCAGTTCAACACATTCGACTCGAAGATCAACAAAGTTACAAGACAAATTGAAAATGAGACAGATGAAGAACACTTGAAGAACTGTAAAGAGAAATGTGAATGTTTGAAGAAGGAAAGTGAGAAGAAACACATTGGTGTATTTGCTCAACAGATCCAAGAAATATTCCCAGAAGTCGTGAATGATTCCAATCCAAATTGTCTTCAAGTTGATTATGCAGAACTCTCTTGCTTCTGTATCAAAGCCATACAGGAACTGAGTAGCATTGTCGGACAACAACAGACACTCATAAATGAACTCATTCAAAAATATAATTCACTGACTAATACCATGACGTAGTCATACTAGTCTCGCTGAGGTTTCGAACCCGACTGGGGTCGAGAAATGCGAAGCATTAATACTCCAACATGAGATCAACCAGAAATTCATAGTACTCTTTGATTATTTTTCCATTGATTGTCTCGGTTGTTTCCAACTCGATTGATTCACCAGAACTGTCTTTGAACCAGATCTTCACAATTGATTGTCGAGTAGTTAATTCCCACTTCTTTCGCTTCGCAATCTGTTCGTTGCAGAAAGCAACATATGAGTCATTGAATGCATCAGTCTGGATCCAATCACCGTGGATTGTAATGTGCTGAGGAATGTCTTTTGATACCACTGTTGTAGAACCATTTATCTCTTCTTTCACATGGATTAGTGTGCAGTCGAGGAAATGAATGTATTTTTGATTTCGAGAATTGGTAAAATCAGGAGGGAGTTGAGCAGTGTGAGAATTCTGAATTGAGAAATAGCGTTTGACCATCTTGGTTTTCTACAAAAATAAAATATCATATTTGATTCTTAATAACCTCTCTTCACTTCTTCATACGCTTCTTGGAGTCGACGATCAATGACATATCGCACTCTGGGTTGTCCATTCTCAATCCAGAACAGCCAGTATGTAGCCTGATGCAATGCCAAAATGGGTGGAGGAGGACCTTCTGGAGTTGATGTGAAATATGGATCAAGTTCTCCCTGATTGATTGGTGTTCCTCTGTAGACGATATTCACTGATTCTGCTGTTGAGATACCTTCTTCACCACCAGCGATTTCACTTCGATCTGTTGGAACCATGAATGTGAAACATGTTGCATCTGTTACTGGTTTTGTTCTCTTATATTCCTTTGCTTTATAGTCAAACATTCGAGTTGAACAAATTGAATTTTCAAACTCTTCTGTTGCGGAACAACCAATGAAATCTCCGTTCACCATCATCATTTGATAGAACTCTGGTGAGATTGTTGACATTGGGAAATTGGGAAAGTTGGATCCAAGCATTTCGAAATGACCAACATAGTGAGGATTTCTGAAGACTGTACATTCGTTAGGTCTTTCAGGGAACAAGCACATTAGATTCATCAGATTGTTGAGTTTGATACTGATGTTTGATCTCACTCCCATTGCGTTCGCTTTAGTTTGGAATGATTGTGTGTCAATTCTTTCTGCTTTCATGACATACAGAGTCTTCGAATATGTGTTGAAGAGGGATTGTTTTGTTGCATCAGTGATTTGATATCCATAGCAAATTGTTGAGACTTTGTCCACCGAAGAGGATTGAACAGTGCAAGTGAAACTTATGGCTCCAACCTCAGCGACTGTACTGGCAGGTGGAGCATAGCTCCTTTTACTGCTAGCTTTCAGTACTGGATTTCCTATCTGTGTAAATTCCTGTGTTACTGGAGAAAAGTCCCCATCAGACATCAAGAGCATGTTGGTTTGATCCGACATACTTGTCAAGTCTTTATCTGGAAACAATTCACGGCAACCTTGTGAAGATTTTCGAATGACAGTTGAATGTTGAATTGGACAGTACACTAGTGAATCAGTTGTCAAGTGAAATCTTAAACGTAAATTACCAAAGATTGAATTGGGATATTGATCAAATGTACTCAGTGGAAGGAGATTCACAAATGGAATAACCAACGGAATTGTCTTTGTGAGTTTATTTGTGGATTTATTGACGGGAACATAGTAGAATCCGCACACACTCTGATCCATTCTCTGAACATTTTCCCAAAGACTGTAGCAGTGCTTCATATTGTTTTTCTCTTCGTACGACTTGAATGTGTGATACAGAAATGATTCGTGAACATGATTGTTCTGAAGTGAATTGTCAATAATGTTTCCATGACTGTCGACGAGTCTCATATCTCGAATTGAATCTGAGGATGATTTGTATCCGACGAAGATTCCTGATAGTCCGACGTACTCTCCTGTTTCACTACTCGTATATGAATATGGAACAGTAATCGTGAGATCAATTCGCAAATGACTCTTCATAAATTCAGTATCATCATGTCCGTCATAGCACAGTGGAACTTCAATCTCATCTCCAATTCTGCATGGCATGGGAGGATTTGTAGGATGCACTTCTTGGATGGAGTAGATGTGAGGTTCTGAATCCCACTGTTTCGGCAGATATGATTGCACTTCGATTTGCTCAATTAATGTCGATGTTGGTTTGGATTGATTTGATCTGATACTTCTCATTTATAGAAAAATAAAAAATACAATATCAATAATTTCTTTTCCTGTTTTGTCTCTACATGATTCCCAAATCTTTGTGTAATGCTTTCAGTGTGTGATTAGGATAGTATTCGACTCTTGGTTCATCATTACTAAATCGAAACACCCACCACGTTGTGGCAGTAGTAGCTAATATTGGTGCTGGAGGATGAGTAAATGTTATCATATCACCACCACTTTGACTAGGATCGTAAACATTGTAGTATGTGTCAAGATTCCCTTGATATATTGGTTGAGATCTCAATGTGACAGCAGTATTCACACCTCTGGAACTGATCGAATCATTACAGTTCGTTGGACATCCACTTCTCTGTGTTGAGAAGCACAAAAGGAAGTCAGTGTTGTCATGAATCGGTCGCACTCTTGTCATTGTTTCACGAGGATATGTTCCGTCACCAGTGAGTTTCTCTTCAACGAGAGAATCTGTAAGTGATCGCTCCAAATCATCTGGAACAGTGAGGTATGAATCAAGGTTGAGAGTCGACAATGCAAATTGATAGAAGCGAGCTCCAATAGTCGTAGTCGGTTGTTCTGGATAATACCTGTTTTGTAAAGTCACTTGGATATTCTTCTGCATTGGATTGTGGAAACAAGTGACTTCATTATCGTAGTGACGGAAGAGAAGCATAATATCCTTGGCATTCACCACTACCATTTGCTGAGTACAATCAATTCCTGTTGCTGTTGGTGTCTTCTGAAATGGATAGAATGAGATCTTTTCTGCTGGAATTGTTCCAGGACGATTTGTGTACATCTGCTTCAGATTCTCTTTCGCAATGTCTTTAATATTGTATCCAGAACTCATGCAATACACATCATCAATTTGATCATCAAGAACGTTCAATGATATATATTGATCCACGTATGCAGGTTCATTTGTCAGAGCATTGGATGCATTGAGATAAGTGTCTTTGGTAACTGTTGGTTGGAGAAATGATTGACCAATTTGAACGAAATTCTTGGTACATGAGGTTACAAGATTATTCAGAAAAAAGTGACGATGTTGAATACAAGATTGAATTGCTGTTTTTATATATGGTGCTGTTGCTGTTCCAGTAACGAATGATGATAGTGTATTTTTCAATGTCAGTTCAGGATTCACAGGGCAGCAGACAAAAGCATCCTCATTGATGTACACACTTAATTTCAAATCACCGAATAGACATCTTGGATAGTCAGTCATCCCAGAGAATATCAGAAGATCTTCAAGATTAATCGACACACGAATTGGCACATCAATAGTGTCACATAAATTACCAGTTTCTTTTGTTCCTGTGAAGTCTGATAATGGAATATAAACACCAGCAACAGATTCATCATGATTCCAAGCATTTTGCCACGGAGTGTGACAATGTTTTCGATTCTCTAATTGACTCTTCGGTTTGATCATATTATATATGTGCGATTCCATGGATACATCATTGGTTGTTGTACTTATGATTCTCTGATTGTTATGAAGTACAGTTAGGTCACGAAAGATAGATGCTGAATGTTTGAGACCAACGAAGATGAATATCCTCTCGTTCATGTAAGATCCAATTTTCCCTGTCGTGTTTAGCCAATTGTTCATTTTCAAAGTCGCTGTCATTGTGAACGTTATGAATGAATCATCAATTTGACAAATCTCCTGATTCCCAGTCAATTGAATAATTATTTCCTGTCCTTTGTAGAAGCGTGAATTCTCTGATGGTTTCAATTCTTGAATCGAAGTACTATGTGCTCCATCATTCATGAGGTAATTAATGTGATGTTCGGACATCAGTTGCTGTTGTATTTGACCCATGTCATCTCTTGTGTATTCTATCCTTCCAGTGGTATTTCCAGTCAATGATGATGCTCCTGTTCTTTTGTTTGTCAGATGTGTTATATGCGAGTTCATTTTAACAAAAATAAAAAATTCCATTTATGCTTTAACTCTAGTTACTTTTTCTTTTTTGGTTTCTTCGCTTTCGGCTTCAGCTTTTCTTCTAGTCTCAGTATTTCTCCTCTGAGCTTGTTCGCTACTGCAGTGTTTCCTTCATTAATTGCTTGTTCATATTGTGCCATCTTTTCGGCATGGATTTGCTGATCCGATTTCACGTCTGGAATCATTTCAATTTCTGTCTGTGCTACCTTCGAAATCAGTGGTCCAACGAAGGGAATGAGATTTAGAAATGGAGCTCCTACTCTGAGTATATTTTTACCGACTGCTGCTAATTTTGATAACCAACCTGGTGCCATTTTAATAAAAATAAAAATATTCGAATACTAGTGAATTATTATCCTTTGAATTGAATTTTGGAATTGGACGAGAGTGGCATATCGTCATTTGAGAATCGACCATTTCGTGGAGGTTCGTACTCAATCATCTGTCTTGCCTCTGCAAGGCTTCGAACCCGACTGGGGTCGAGTGGTTTTTGTTGACGATTGATCGCCTTATTTTGTTGATAAACGTCCATCATTCCTCCTAATCCATTCAGTATTCCACCCGCGGTTTGTCCGAATTTACTGTTCGTTTGTGAGAGCAATCCACCACCGACTTGAAGCAATGTTGGAGCTAGAGGTTTGATGAATTGAAAGAATTTCTTGCCGATATTTTTGAGTTTGTTGAAACTTCCTGGTGCCATTTATGCAATTTTGAGAAATTGTGTTGAAGAGACGAAGTCTATTTAAGTAAAAATACAAAATACAATTCATTTATTATTTTAGTGGGGAATCGCTTTCGTCAGAGAAATGCCATAATTGAGAATTGTGTTGTATGCTTCATTGTAGGCAATGCTCATATCTTTTCCTCCAACAAGGATCTTGAAAATGGTTCGAAAGATTGGCAGTTTATTCAGACATAAACACTTGTCAGATAAATCATCCAGTTCGATCACCACATCATTGATTCCAGTGAGTGTAGCAATCAGTGCACATAAATCACTTTGGTTGGTGATCAGTTTCTTCGATGGTTCAATGAGATTATTCAGTAGTTTCTTTTCACATGCGAATGCATTCTTGTAGACGAGCAAAAACTGATCTTTGAATGCTGAAATATTGGACGTGTACTCTCGTAGTGGAATAGAACGGCTTTGGATTGGTGCTGATGGATATGTCTCTCGTGGTGGATCGTAAGCACCTGGAACATTCTCTAGTTCAACATTAGCGCTTTGCTCACTATTCAACCTTCCAGAATTCGAACCTTTGTTATCGATGATGACATTGTTGGTGATTGATGTTGGTACTGAAGAAGAACTTGTGTGTTTCGTAAATTGACAACTTAGAATTGGTTGCATCACTTTCTATAAAAAAAAATATATATTAATGTTTTTAAATTCACATTTCTGCTCGATCTATAGCTCCCATTCCAGAACTGTCCAACTGTGCAAATCGATAATACCCAGGCATTTCAGATTGGAATCCACTTATATCATCATCTGTGACTGTTTTGAATGCTTTGGCTTTCAGTTTATTAACTTCTGTTGATATGTGAGTTGAATAGCGAGTACAGTATTCCGATAAATACGTTGTATCTTGAGTGATCATTTGGAGAAACACTGGATAAATCTGATCTTTGAAGGCTTTCTTTTGTTTCATACTGGGATTGTAGTCCTGAACATGATCATGAAGCCATTGATCCCACATTAGTGATGCAATCTGTGATTGAATTGAATTGAACACCATATTGTCTAACACATTCTTGCTGGGATCAGCTGGATTGCTTCGATTTGCACGAGTTATTCCCAATGTGTCTGTCATGTGTTCACCAACAGCTCTCTTCATTATTGCATATGGTTGTTGAGATCGTTTGGTCTTCATCTCTTCATAGCTGATGTCTCGATAATTGGTTGGCAAATCGTATGTTCCATTTTTGAGGAAATTCCGATGTACAGCTTTGATTCTCCTTCCATTCTCTTGATTGAATGATGTGTATGGTTTCAGTCTTCGCATGTCTGGTGTTGGATTCATTGCATAGTATGTCTCTTTAACTGGTCTACTGTTGTATGGAGTTAGCATGGCACCATTCACTGCGATCAGATCTCCAGTATCATTATCGTAGACCATCACATCAGGAACTTGTCCATATTGTTCTACTTTCGCAGTCCAATTTCGTCCAGTTCTCGCAATATACTCACGAGCTGATGGAAGACTACACAGAGCATCATTGCGTCTGGTTTGAATATCATCGTCAGCAAAGATTCGTTTCAATGCTGCTTGAGTCTCTGCTGCGTATCTCATTCTTGGTTTCTTCGCTTGTGCTTTTCTTTGTGGTTGAACGTACACTATCTTTTGTGACATTGTGTGTTTTCATACAAAATAAAAAAACCAAAAGTATATTTTAATTCGAGTTAAATCACAAATGAACAAATCGAATAAGGCTAAACCAGAGGTTTCGCGGAGGGTGGAACCCTTGTCTCTAACAGCCTATGTGAATGCAAAATTGAGTGAAGCATCAAATAGGAATGTGTCTCATGAAGTGCAATCACAAATACATCCAGACTTGAATTTCAATCGCAATAGTGTCAATGTCCTCGTTGGAAACAGAGGAAGTGGGAAAACATTCAATGCTCTTCGAGAGGTTGCCAAGCTCCAAAATGTTCAAGTCAGAAACGAACTATTCCATCTGTTCGTCTTCGTCACTGATAAGAACATTGATCCGACATTCGATAAATTCAAACCAATACTGAATGTTCCATGTGTGAAGGTCAAATATGATGAAGCACTTCCATTTCTGTTGGAACTCTCTGAATCGAAAGCTGCGTATGAAGAGATCATAGACAACCAGTGGCAAGACAGAATCACTGATGAATGCAGAGAAGATCTCTTTGACTCACTGTACATTGATGACTTCTCAGTGAAGAATCTCCAAACGATTATCCTTCTTGATGACTGTCGTAGAATCTTAGGTGAGAGAAGAACATCCAAAAATAGAATGACAATGATGGACTTGTTACTGGAGAATCGACAACCGAAATTCACATTCTTTCTGACGATGCATGAGCTCTTCAGTTTGTCAGCAGACATGAAGTCAAAACATCGA
>JARBJD010000538.1:0-35550 GCA_033064195.1 Blattamonas nauphoetae
TGCTGACGACGGAAGCCAACCGATGCGCGTAGGAACGATCGAAAGCAGAACGAAAGCGGAAGAACTCGATACGACCGATGGAAGAGATGGGAGGAGCTGGTGAGCTCGTATGGAGCCTGCATTTCAGATTTTCAAGAACAGATCGCCGCGAAATCGGAGGACAAGTTGTTATGTCACGAAATTTCACAATATCTCAGTAATTAGAGTCAATTCTCACATTAGGGCGTGATCGGACCCTTAGAAGAGAGGTGACTGACCGAGCCTTTGGCTCAGTCGGGCCAATATAACGAGAAGGGTCAGTGGGTGTAGGGATGAGCAACGGACGGACAAAACCACGTTCTCCTCGGACATCGGACAGAGACCCTGTCAAGTCGGAAAGAAGTGTTTCTTGTGGCTTAAATAGACGTGATTGACACTCAATTTTTCCTCCAATTCATCCAAGATGTTAATTTTGTTCAGATTTTGTCTTTCAAAAATCAAAAACGAGTATTAGAGAATTCGGACAAAAATCCCATAAATTGCCGAATTGTCCTGGCCTGTCCGATCTTGGACATGAGCTCATTTGGTGAAAAAGAGAGTCGTCTGAATTTCTTCACGAGGCATTTATGATCATTTGGAAACGGACAATCGTGTCCAGTCCTGGACAGGTCCGGATCGTCCTCCCATCGGATGGTGACTTCGACTCATTTTCTCTCAGAGACCATTACATCGCAATTCGAATTCCCTTGTCCATTCCACTTCTTTTATCCAATTGTCACTCATTGCTGTCTCCATTGAATTTCAAGCTTGTGGAGATCTCCACAATTCACACTTTGCCCATCTCCTCACTCTCGATGATGTCACACTGAATTGACACATGGAAAATGAACAATATCAGTATTCATTTTTATTATCGTTTCACTCTTCTCTACCTCTTTCTCTTCATTTGTCTGTAATAGATGATAAGATCTTTCTCAATCAGAAATGGACATAAATAGAAGAAATCTGGATCAAAACAACATCAGTATGCATCTTTTTCTTTCTCCACTCATCTTCATCGATTAGTCTCATTACACGCCTCCTCTTTCTTCCAAACAAAACGCAGAAGATCAAGGGACATCACATTCCCGACACTGTCCACAATTCTGCTTTTCTCATGTCAGTTCATTATCTGAAGGAAGGTTCACATCTTCAGACTCGACACAATGTCTAATTCACTCACAATCGAGAACCGCCTTGAGATCAAACTGAAGGAGTCTCTGAACATCACAGCATATTTTTGAAAGCGGAGGAACGGAACGGATCCTCTTATCATGCACGCGGACATGTCGTGTTCAGCAGGTCTTATTCATGCGTCAAATTACAGAACGAGTAATCGGTTCATTCAAAACCAGCTTCCAAGGATTTGGCGGATGATGAACTTCTTCTTGATCAATCTCCGAAACGAACCGTGAAGTGCGACTATGTCAACACTCCATTATTCTGTTCGGATTCGCAATCGATGAGGAGCCGACCCAGAAAAATGCAACAATCAGGACGGATTTCCACGCGTACTCGAATTAAACAACCATCAATTTCATGCGCAACAGTACCTAGTCTCATCTACCACGCTGAATCTTTGAGGAAAACGAACAGAATCTGTCACATATAGTCGGTGGACGAAACTCATCATCATGAGTCTCTGACGGGGAAGAACAAAGCCAACCACCATGACGAAAGGACAAACTTCATATTTATCTTCACACACTGCTCGATTTTGGTATCATTGATGATAATTGATTGCGGATGGATGGGAACATCGGCTGGAAAACTCTCTAACTCCAACGTGACTGTCTCGTCGAGTACGATCATCTCAAATCCTGAATGTTCCCCATTTATGATTGTCTGTTCTGAGGGGAACGATGACAGTTCGATTTCGATCATTGACGTTGTTCACAGATCGAGTGAACTTCGGACGCTCCTTCCTCTGACAGCCATTTCGTCACTCAACCATCTCGACTCCTCCCAACCGTCCTGCTCTGAGATGAACTCTGATGTCTCCGTCAGTTGCTCCGGTCTCTCGATCGACGATGCGTCCCTCGTTCTTGGATCTGGTCGTCTCCTCTCTATCCCGAAAACACCGACCGACCAACCGCACATTTGTCGTCTCCTTCAACAGGCGCGGGTATTTGACATCCCTGCTGTCAATGCCTGAAGAATCAATGGAATCGTTCCCCACCCCTCACCTCGTGTGATCATCCCTCCCCTCACCTCGTGTGATCATCCCTCCCTCACCTCGTGTGATCATCCCCTCCCTTCACCTCGTGTGATCATCCCCTCCCTCACCTCGTGTGATCATCCCCACCCCTCACCTCGTGTGATCATCCCCTCCCCTCACCTCGTGTGATCATCCCTCCCTTCACCTCGTGTGATCATCCCTCCCTCACCTCGTGTGATCATCCCCACCCTCACCTCGTGTGATCATCCCTCCCCTCACCTCGTGATCATCCCTCACCTCGTGTGATCATCCCTCCCTCACCTCGTGTGATCATCCCTCCCTTCACCTCGTGTGATCATCCCTCCCTTCACCTCGTGTGATCATCCCTCCCTCACCTCGTGTGATCATCCCTCCCCTCACCTCGAGTGATCATCCCTCCCTCACCTCGTGTGATCATCCCTCCCTTCACCTCGTGTGATCATCCCTCCCTCACCTCGTGTGATCATCCCCTCCCTCACCTCGTGTGATCATCCCCACCCCTCACCTCGTGTGATCATCCCTCCCCTCACCTCGTGTGATCATCCCTCCCTTCACCTCGTGTGATCATCCCCTCCTCACCTCGTGTGATCATCCCTCCCTTCACCTCGTGTGATCATCCCTCCCTTCACCTCGTGTGATCATCCCTCCCCTCACCTCGTGTGATCATCCCTCCCCCTCACCTCGAGTGATCATCCCCTCCCCCTCACCTCGTGTGATCATCCCTCCCTTCACCTCGTGTGATCATCCCTCCCTCACCTCGTGTGATCATCCCCTCCCTTCACCTCGTGTGATCATCCCTCCCCTCACCTCGTGTGATCATCCCTCCCCTCACCTCGTGTGATCATCCCCACCCCTCACCTCGTGTGATCATCCCTCCCTTCACCTCGTGTGATCATCCCCTCCCTTCACCTCGTGTGATCATCCCCCTCACCTCGTGTGATCATCCCTCCCTCACCTCGAGTGATCATCCCTCCCCTCACCTCGTGTGATCATCCCTCCCTTCACCTCGTGTGATCATCCCCTCCCCTCACCTCGTGTGATCATCCCTCCCTCTCCTCGTGTGATCATCCCCACCCCTCACCTCGTGTGATCATCCCTCCCCTCACCTCGTGTGATCATCCCTCCCTTCACCTCGTGTGATCATCCCTCCCTCACCTCGTGTGATCCTCCCTCCCTTCACCTCGTGTGA
This sequence comes from Blattamonas nauphoetae, assembly GCA_033064195.1. Taxonomy (NCBI): domain Eukaryota; phylum Preaxostyla; order Oxymonadida; genus Blattamonas; species Blattamonas nauphoetae. Next base: position 3,405 of record JARBJD010000538.1, read on the forward strand.
TCATCCCTCCCTCACCTCGTGTGATCATCCCTCCCTCACCTCGTGTACTCATTCCCTCCTGCCCCTTCGCACGGTCATCACAGCCTATCCACACTCCAAAACGTCACTTTCCCACCTCATCCTCTTAAATTACTTTTTCTTCCTCATATTCACGCATCCACATGTAACCTTCCTATTTCACTCTTATTGTTTTCGTCATCAATTTATTAATTCCTGGGTTTAGTCGTGTACAGAAAGAATTGGTTGATCAAGCCCATTGTTGCGACTTACGAGTGGTGACCTCCTAATTAGGCGCTGTCCGAGGACGGACAGCGCCTCACCTTGTCCGGACAATTGCTCCTCACTAAGTGGGTGGCGGAGGATCATCAACATGGTTTTCAGTGGCCCCAGGAAATGACATGGAGTTTGGAGAACTTAACGGAATCAAAAAGTGTTGGGTCGATTGATCTTCCCGACACGATTCGATCATCATCGTCCATGGGAAACTCCTCATACTCAGCAAATCGACATCGTGATTCAACTCGTTTGTTTCTGAGCTTTAATCCCCATAACGTTCGCACAATCAGAACAAGCATCGCGCTTCTTTCTCTCACTCGTTGCCTTTGTTCAGGAAGGAAACGAACTGGATGATGTTGTTATATACAAGGCGTGTGCTCTTTTGAAGTGGATCAAGTTATTCATAAGTCCCCCAATACACGTCACCCAGATCCTCTTCAAACTTGCTCCGACGCCAGATGGATCATGCACTGGTTTCGTAGAATCTCTCGTTCTTCTCCTGACGTCTTCCAATGAAGCAATTGTGTTGTCAACACTCTCGTTTTTGACAAAATTTGGTTCGGAGCTCAGATACAATAATTTCGTCCATTTTCTCAATTCAGGGTTCTTTGCACTCCTTCCAGACAACTTCTACACCAATGAAATGCATCTAACACCTCGACCCGACTATTTTCTGATGAATATTGTGGCCTCACTACTGAGGGAGATTCCCGTTGGAAGACACATCGTATTCTCGGGATCAATGAACTTTCCTGTGTCCACCTTCATTGAAATCCCAACTGACAATTTCTTGCATCCCATCAAACCGTTTCTGAAAGTTGTCTTTCAACATCGACGCCGACTCGAAGACACCGACACTACCACGTCATTCTCAACGCTCCTTGGAGCGATGGCCAGATCCTCCCAGGTTATGGAACAGATGGCACAGTTCGTGCTGTCGTCGTCGTTTGCACTGACATACACTGACAGCCTCATTTTCTTCGAAACAAACAAAAGCACAATCACCCTCCTTGCGTCTCTCTTGAACGTAATCAAGGAGTGGCCGGAATCTGATCCAGCTGTTCGGAAGCGAGGAAGACAGATTCGAGCTCAACTGGAGGAAGAAGGGATTTCCGACGAGATCGAGCTGCACATGCGACATCTAGCGATTTATCCCTCCCGCTTTGAGATGAGAATCTTCGAGCATCAGATACTGAATTGGAGTCGGATCTAGTCGAGATGTCTGATGCATCCCCATTCTCCACACTTTCATGTTTTGTCTCCATTCCTATTGATGTGTTACATTTTCTTCCATATTGAACTCTGATAATCACTCTTGTCATCATTTATAAAGTTAATTTTGAAATTTATGAGAGAATCAGGTGATCAATGTTCATTCAACTGATCCAACCACACTTAAGTATTCATCTCCTCGACAATCAACCGATCGGTTGTGCTCTTCGTCGTTTGCTATTATTTCAGGAGATTGTCATTTTGCTCCGATTTTCGAATATAATTGCTCATTATCAACGGCTCTAACGAAATATCGAAGGCCCACACAACAATCTCGACAAACTCCTTTACAGCAGCTTATTTCTCGATATGTCTACTCCAACACAACCAAGCGATAATGTTAAGCAATCTCTACCGGAGAACCAGCTGATTCATCAACCCTTCTCGAACGGTCAGCGCATGACTCACCGACGAAAAAAGAAAGGTTGAGTTGCCTGAATGTGCCGAAGATGTTCTTACCAATCTCCACAGATATCCCCTGCTTGTGTGGCATGATCCAACATCCTCCAAAGATTCTGAAGATTCTCTGTTGGAGCGGGAAGACACAATCACGTTGTTGTCGTTCGTCACTTCTAAATGTGAAGCTGAAAAAGTGATTGAATGGAAGGTCTGCAACCTCTTACTTTTTTCTTTCCTCTTTCGTGATTTTGAATCCTTTTCTGTCTTTTGTGTTGTTTCAGGATTTGATGGAATGGTTCGTGTGTTCTGTGATTGGACTTGATTCGAAAGTTTCATGGTTGGCTGATTCGTTTTCCTTCGGTTGGGGCGATGTTATCCTTGATGGATCTGGAACAGCTCGGATTAGTCTATCTTTTTATCAGCGCTTTCATCTTTGTCAGATCTTTTCCCCTCGCCTTCTGATTCATCACCTCCACATTCTACACAATCTTTCTCTGCTGCCATTTCCAACCTTTCCCATCTTTTTCTTGTCTTGATTGGCCAATGCTCCATGTCAAACTGCCTTCCAGAACGCATCAACCCGCATTTTCGAGACAAACTGGTGCCAACAGTTTTTCTCCGCCTCATCAATCATCTCATCGACACTGACCGAATCGTTCCCATCTTTGAGCCATCTGACCTGGACGAGGTCATCGGTGAAACGATTAACAACTGCAACAAAGAACTTGATAATGGCCTCGGCTTGCATGACGCTTTGTTGTGGATTGTGGCGATGGTTTATGTTCTCGTCAACATCATCGAAAACGCGGGCTTGGTGTCTCACACAGTTCGACTGACTGATCCCGAATTTGATTATCACTCGCCACTGTTCACACGTTTCACACAACTACTCGAACCTGAGCTCAACGAATTCCGAAGACAGTTTGATCCGGATTTGTATGAAGAGGCAAAGCTGATCACGTTGTGGAGAGAACTTCTTAAGAAAATTGCAGATGGAGAGGAAGTTGAGGTTTGGATTCATCACTTATTCTTGTTTTTAAGAATGACAAGTCGTTTCTCAAGTTGCCCTTCTTCCGACCGACACTTCTCTCGCTCCAAGCGAAATTCCAACATCTGGCATCGTTTTCGGATCATTCGGAGGATAGTTCGATGTCATCTCTGCATTCATCTCACTTTTCACCACACACCTCTCTCGAAGCACACATCGGCTCTTCTCTTCGGACTCGGTCGTCGGGTACCCTTTTCAAACAAGAATCCCTCCAACTTCTGACTCTCTTTCACTCTCTCGTCACCTCGCCTCTCCCTCCCTCACTCCCCAAACAGTCTCCAGACGACTCTTTCCAAGCTATCCTCGCATTCTACCCACTCAACGACCTCGATCCCACCGAACGATTCGACTCCTCCCTCTTCGACGAGGAAGACGATGAGATTCTCACCAAATCTCTCATCCGCTGCTTCTTTGTCTGCGAACTCGTTGGAGCAGAACATTGTATCACCGACTTGCCGTCGTTCTTTGACCGCACGGTCTCCACTCTCGGCAGCTCCAACCATCAAGTCCGCTTTGTCGCGTCCTCAATCCACCACCGTCTCGTCCAAATGCCGAGGGTCTTCTCCCAATTGCCTCACGTGTGGAATCGACTCCGCTCTGCATTCCGCGATGGATGGCCCGAGGAACAATATGCTCTGATTCAGATTTCGGCGATATGGATCGATGTAATATCAGATGGTGAAGCTCTGCCGCCGTTCCCTTTTTTCTGAGTTTGATTGGGATGGTCTGTTCACAACAGATTTAAGTGACAGGAACACATTCTTTGCTTCAATTCGTCTGATTATGGCCATCCGAAGTTGTTCCATCGAAAACAAGATTGAGCAAACTCAATCGAATCACATCATTCTCTCGTTCGAACGACGCCACCTGGCGTCCTCTCGTCTCAATCTCGAATTTGAGGACTACATCCAAGCGAACCTCGATGTTAACTTTGTTGGAATTCTCCTTTCGTACTCACTGATGATGGCACTTCTGATCCAATCTGGTTTCCCATCATGTGAAACTATTTATATCGAGACTCACCCTGAAATGGATATTTGCAAAGTTCTTCCGATTCAGCACAACTTCGTCCTGCTCTGCCACACGTCTCTCAATCAACACAAGCCACACCAGCCTCCTCTCGACCTTCTCTTCGAGCGAACACTCAGAACAGACCCTCTCGCCTTCTTCCTCCCTTTCGTTGACCCACAAATCGACATTGCGCACTCTCTCCTCAACACGTCGTTGTGTGGCTTTCATGCACTCTGTCGACGAGGAGTGCATCTCGATCTGATGGACACAGAATATGTCCAGACTGGCAAACATGTGATCAACTCATATTGGCAGTTCATATCTCCTTTCATTTCGGACACATTCCTTCTCTTTCTCCATTTCCCTCCCCCCACTCATCGTTCGCTTCTTCCTGCCCTTTCTCTGGTTGGATCGCAGTCATGATGTTCTGGTCGATCCTTTGAGGTTGATCATCCCAGCACTCCTCCTCTTCACAGCTCCATTTGGCGACTGCCGCAGTCTGAAAGAGCTGTTCCGATCGGTTCGACACGGAAACAACGTCGACCACGACAATTCAACTGAATTGAGGGTCACAACTCGTTGTCAGAATCTCGAATGGCTGAACATCCCAACTGGATTCGGATCTGCTCTCGTTCACTCCATCACACGCGAACGTTTCGGTCACTTCGAACACCAAATCAGACCACGCCGATATTTAGGTGCTTCTTTCTTCTTCCTTCATGTCCCTCTTCATCCAAGATCCCCTTTCGGACACATCGAGACTCGTGTCATATGACATCTCTTTCGTTGGGAGTCTGGTTCGAGATTTGAGATTCAAAAGTTTGCCTCTCAGCTCTTCAACTCTTCAGATGCCATCTTCAACAAGTTTGGTGATGAACTCAATCCCTTTTGTTACCGAGCGATGTTGTCTGCCTTCTTCATTCTCTAATTTCTTCAGCTCAACAATTCCTGCAGAAGTGTCTGTCCTTTTGGAGTTTGTGAAGAGAATGGTTTCTGTGGGAAGTGTTGAGTTTGCGATGGCGATGGTTCGTTTTGGATTGTTGGACATCGTGATTCGAGCTGTGTCGGAATCGTCGTTTTTGGAGGACTACGAAAACGGGATTTGTGTGATTGGGATTCTTCTTCGTTCGATTCGTGATTTTGGGAAGAAACAAGAAATGGTCGAATGCGACTTCTCTCGCCTTCTCACCGGAACTTCATTGGAATGACAAAAACCCCCTGACTCTCTCTCGCCTTCCACACGCACCAACATCCAACTTCGTTTTCGAGATTGCTGTGATTGGAACTCTTCCGGACACAATCCGACGCGATCATCAAAAGAACGAAATGACACTGTTCGACTTCCATCGACAACTGAGGCCCTAACACAATGGGACAATTTACTCCTGACACACTCCCATCCAACTTATCCTACCGAACAACGTGAGACATTATTCTTAATCATGAGAGGAATAGTGTTGTGACAGAAACCATTAACTTCTCGTTTCATGACTCACTCTTCGTTGCTTTTTCATTGTGACCACAGAGACTTTCTCACTTCAGTCCAAAATGATCCCTTTTGTGAGATGAGTCTAATCAAAGAAGTGACGTGAATAATGAACACTGAATGTGGTCTGTTCGTTTGTGAGCGATTAATATCCGACGTTCGACCCGTGGGATAGCATCATTCTGTTGACACGAGCAACAGGACATTTGAGAGTGTCTTCGCTCTTCTTCCTGACGAACATGAATTCCAACGCATCCTGCAGGCCCTCCTCCAGAAAGTGCGGAACTGTTCGTCGATGTTTCTTCGTATCAGCTCTTTCACGGCCAGACGAACGTGTTGGGTGGATGAAGATGTCGAGACAAGATTCACACGCGAGGGAAGTTCTGTCATTCAACAATCCGCTGATGAGACGAGAGAAGAAACCGATTCTGCTGAGACACATCGTGATTATGCACTGTTCACACAATCTGTTGATTTCACTGAACACAATCTCCTGACAGTTTTTGTCAACATAGTCCGACGAACCTCGGTGAAAGTAGTATTCGCTGAGGATGTCGATGGACGGAACGATCAATCGTTCGAGCTGAGACTGGTTCAGTCGCTTTGCACAGGGCGATATTTGAGGCACGATGTGTGTCACAAAAAAGAAGAGTGTCGAGTTGATATCTAAAAAGGAATTGGAGGACGAGAGATTGAGATCTTTGATGGTTTGTATAATAAAACTAACTGCCTCCAAATCGACTTCGTTCCATTCGTCGAATGTTGGTTGGCGTTGTTTTTGTTTTCTGTGCAGAAGACAGGAGATTGGAGATAGATTCAAACAGTTAATGGGGAGAGAGAGGAGACATTTGAACGTGTGGAAGTATTGTTCTGTTGATCGGCCAGCTTTTCTGAACAAGTCGGGCAGATAGACGCCACTGAGGTGGTTGTAGTAAACAGTGCGGATCCGAAGGATGGTGTCGTCATCCAAAGGAGAGTCACTTTCGAGCAGAGCAACAATTCTGTCGACAATGTTGATGATCTCGTCGTCGGTGAGACGACACACAAGTTGAGAAGTGAGGATGAAGGGTGGAGATGACAAAGCGAGGGCCGAGGCATCCATTACTTTCTTCGCATCCTCTCGAAAGTGCTTGTCCAGGCTGTGTTTGGAGTCAGGTTGGAATAATCTTTCGAGAAAGGACAAGATGGGACTGTTACGGAAGAGTGTAACCAAAGCGAACGGATTGAGCGAGAGATGGATGATGTAATCTCTCGTCGGTATGTAGAACGACTTGAAGAGCTCGTCCAGTTCGCGTTGAGAATGTTCATCCTTCGTCGAGTCAGCAGATTGTCGAATTTTGTAGATACGTGAGCTCATCATGTGAATGAGCTGGTCGTGGAGTGATTCGAAGTCCGCCGTGAATGGCAGCTTCGAAGGAGCGACAGCGTCGATGAAGCCGGGGAACCAATCACTCCAAACGTGCTTCACAAATCCTTCGTCGAGTTCGTTCGTGAAAGTCTTGAATGCTTCGAGAATGGCATCGGCGTGGTGCAGTTGAGAGGGTGTGAAGATGTCCCAGAGCGTCTTTGTGGGTATTTTCGTCGACGAAAAGAGATCCCCGTGTCGTTTGATCGAGAAAGTTTCATCGTTTCAGAGGAATGGCTTGACACGACCCGGCCGACGAGAAAGGAAGCGCAGGAAAGGCAAGAGTCCCAAATCAGAGAACTGCCACCCATCGCTCAGTCGAATAATGAATTTCTCAAACAGAACTGCCCAGTCGTATTCGCTCTCGTTTCTGCGGGGGTCAAAGAGAAGGCTGAAGGTTTTAGGTTTTGAGAGAAGTCTTAACAAGACATATTCTTCCGTAAGGGTGTTCCTCATCTCATCAAAAATAGGCTGGACTCCTGAAAAGGAGGATGGAAAACAACAATGCAGGATATTTAACTCGAAGAGACTCGTCTTCCACAAAAGTGATTTGCCATAGTGATAATCAGAGGGGCAAATGGGAGGGACGAGGAGATGCTGCAAATATTTGTCGAATGGTTGGAAAATTGGATATTCAATTTCTGATGTGAGGGTTTTGGAGCGAGGGGAGGATTGGCTGATTCCGAGATCACGACAAACGTCATCTGAGTGAGAATGGTCGAAACAACGGTCCAGAATCGATGTCATATGGCGATGGAAGTCGATGGTATATTCGTTCAACGGGATTTCTTGTGGTCTCAGACAATTGAAGAGCTGAGAGACAAAACCGGGGGCAACCTTTGCGAGAAGGTATCCACATGATGAAGTCCTCAGACCAATGTCGATGAAAGCGAGAGCAACAGTTTGCAGTGTGTTGGAGGGATGACAAACAAGTTTGATGAGAGCTGACGTTAGTTTTGTGTGAGGTGGTTCGGTCTTGGGGAATATGGTCACGAGAAGTTCGTTGAAGTATGGATGGCGTTGTTTCATGTGGATTTCTGTGTATTTCAGGAATCGAGAAGCATGATTAACTTCTATTGGTGTCAAGTCCAGACTCGTGTTGACTTGCTCGAAAAGAGAGACACACCCTTGCCGGAGATCATCCATCGTGATGGAATCATGTAGTACCAATCCCCAGTCTGATGTGGTAGAGGTCGAAAAAGTGATTTCATTATTCTTCAGAAGTTGTTGATCCAAGATGGTGAGTTTGTTGATTCGCGTTCTTTTCATTTCATATTGTAGAATCTGTTTTGAAATTTTGATATATCGATGATCATCTGGATTTGTTGTGAGTACATCAGTTGTTATAGGGATTAAATCTGAATCAAGTGGTGATTCGTTGCTTTTTTCGATGTTGATAGGGATCGGTGAATTAGCAACATGAATGTCCGAAATCGAAGAGTGAAGACAATGTGTTTGAGGGGGATGTGGTGCGGTGATAAAGTGAGTACGCGAACAATCTGTGACTTTTGTCATATTGCCGGCTCTCATGTCACAGTGTGACTAACAGCCACAGTCCTACAAACACAACAATCCGCGATCGCAAACAGAACAAAGAAAAATGAGGAAAGATGTGAACAAAGAGGAGAATGCACACGTCACATCATTCTTTCGTGCAAGACGAGAAATCACACTTTCATACGCATTCCCGATTTCAACACGAATTTAATCCCCCAGCGATGAACTATTCCGTATGAACAGCATCCCTCCATCCGCCAGGAACACGTGCAGTGAGCTCGTCCGCACAGATCGTTGGTTGTTGACCAAATGTCTCGGACTAGATCGACAGCACTGAATCACGACATCGAGCAGGTGAAATCACATGGCAGCATGAGAAGGGAAAGAAAAGAGAAACTCCTTGCATGAGTCTTCTCAACTGGGTGTGTGAGGGAGAACGAACTGATGATCGTCGAAAGGACGAGAATTGTTTGATACCACAGGCATGCGTCAAACTGCACCCAAACACATAAACAAGATCAAAGACAAGAGAACAGGTGATAGATGAGAGAGGAGCACACATCCGTTTGAAGAAGCGCAGAATGGATTGAGCGTGTCTGACAACTCAATTACTTCAGAAGGAGATTGTATTTTTCCCCAGCAACCAAAGTATCCGCACGGAACGATCAGGCAGGGAGCTCGCGAGGAGTCGATGAGGCAGGTGGGCTTCGCTTGAGGGGAGCGTTGCTGGTGAAAAGTTGAATGGGCCAGAAAGCAAACACGAAGGAGAGAAGGGCTGTCTCTGCATTCTCCGAGAAGGGGGCAACAACGGTGAGGGTGCGGATCAGTTCCTGTAGGTGGACGAGATCATTGAAGAAAGATGAAAAATAAAGTATGGCTAATCAATTCACACGAATTTTGTGTGTCAAGGCTTCGGACAATATTCGCAACAAACAGTACGATCAATGTTTCCATCAACTCACAGATTGATTCAAAATTCTGAAATTAACATGGAATCAAGACAGAATCACAAACTGATTCTTCTACCGACACTGGGTACGGTGCCAATTGGGATGAGCATCTAGTTTTAATGATTACGTTGACGATATCCAGCTGCCACATAGGATGTTCTCCAACTGTTGACTGTCTCTGAACTTCGATAGAACTTGTGAAATGGTGAGGATCATCCCCTTGGTGACTAGCGTATCAACAACACAATGAAATTCACAACTTGATCGCGCATTGGATGTAACTCTAGTTTGCTCTTCTTCTTTTATTGTTTCTCTCTCTTAAATTTCGATAGAACTTGTGAAATCGTGCGGATCTCCTGCTCTGGCACTTGTGCTCCAGCATTATGGTCAAAGTCGCAGATTTGTGGCGCATTGTGTGTAACTCTGGTTTACTCTTTCGCATTCCATCTCACGTTCTCTTATGTACCCTCTAATCATGCCGTCCATTACCTTTTATTGACTACCCTCTCTTTTCACCTCTACCTACGTGCTGTCCTGTTCCATCAACGCCTTGGCCCTTCCACTCCCTATTTCTACTTTCTTTCTTCCACCATCTTGCTCTTTTCTTCATCTATTCTCTCTTTTTATCTTTCGTCATGATCTGTCGCTTCCTTTGTCTAGGACGGTTTTTGTAGTTCGTTTCTCCTCCTTTGTTGGGTTTTGTATCTCATGAACTCTTTTCTGATTGTTTTTCACGCTTTCCTTAAATCCAGAGTTTTGGACACCTAACCTCCTATTTTGGCAGAAAGGTGTCCAGAATCTGGGGGTGTCCAAATCCTGATTTCCCTGTATAACAAGCTTAGGATCTTGAAAACTTGTTTTGATCATATCTCCACAACCAGACACAGTTCGGACATGAAGTTTTCACCAATATGGATCTTTTGTTGAGAATTAATTTTTTCTGAAAATTTTGAAAAATTTCGATGACTTCCTATTTTGTCTTTTTTCAGACTTTTCCGTCAATGAGTCTAGTCCCGTTCAAGAATTTTCATTAATATTAAGTTTTGATGAAAAATCATTGTTTGTATTCATTCGGACCTGGGTTGACATTGATTTAATTGAATTTGATGTCAGATTTAAAACATGAAGCAGAGTTAGTTAAGAAAGATTAAATTGTCGAAAATCAGCAAAAATTTATCTCAACTGCCGCAAGGGGATTTTTTCAAAATTTTCAGAAAAATTAATTCTCAACAAAAGATCCATATTGGTGAAAACTTCATGTCCGAACTATGTCTGGTTGTGGAGATATGATCAAAACAAGTTTTCAAGATCCTAAGCTTGTTATACAGGGAAATCAGTATTTGACCCTAAATTTCCACCCAGGTCCCCCCAGGATTTTTCATTTTTCGAAAAATTGTCATTTCGAGAGAAAACCATCCCAAACCACCAGAAATGAAACGAAAAAGAAAAATCTTGAACAGGCGTGGAGAAAAGTGGTTCTGAAGTTTGGATTCCCTAAGCTTAAATATTAAGAACCTCCTATTTTGGAGCCAAAAAAGGGTCGATACCCTGACTCCCAAATAGGCGCCCCAGCCCTGGAATCCTATTTTGGAAGTTCGATTTCTCCCTCGATGATTCATGGGGGAGGGAGGAATCCAATCTCCAAATGGGTTGGACTCACTCAAACGTGGGTTGGGAGAAATCTGGGATGGATTGAGATTTGAGTCGAAAAAAGTGTCTTTTGTGGTCGGGTTAGATCCATGTGGTCGGGTTAGATCCGCATGGTAAGATGAGCATTGTTTTGGAACAGTGATCGATGTGATCACAGGAGGATTCGGAACTTCAATCGAGACTTCAGAACCGATCACAACTTCGACTGAGCCAACTGTGGCTGATTCCACAGAATATGTCGTCCCGAACGCGAGATGAGTCGTGTTCTCTTCCCATCCAACTGCAAACTCAATCGAGCAAGTTGTCGTTTCTGTGATTGTGAGGTCACATTCAAGTTCAGGAGCATTGCCCGATCGTTTGATTTTGATAGTTCCTGCCCCATCAGGGAGCAACGAAGCCTGGAAAGTCACTGTTAGTTGAGTTCTCTCTCCGTTCAACGAGCAAGAAAGGACCGAAGTGATCCGGGGTGGTTCAGTTGGTGTTGTGAAAGTGATGGTGCCTGTCAGAGGGACATTCTCTTCAATCCCTCCTTGCGGAAGCCACATTACTTTCTTAACTTCGTATTCTGTCCCCCACTCCAGTTTTCTCGCATCTGTCGATGGAGGAAGAGGTGCTTCTCCAACAAGAGTCGTCGAGTCGGAACGAGTCAGCGAGATGTTGATTTTGTTTTCTCCGTTTTGGATCAGCATGGAAAAACCGCCTTCTCCCAAATTCACTCCATGGAGAACAATTTCTGCTGTGCTCCCATCTTTCAGAGTTGATTGAGCTGCACTGATTTTGAGTGAAGGGAGATAGATTGAAGGGATCGCCGATGCGCGGTGTTCATATTTGTCTTCTGTTGGTGGTGGAAGAACTCCATTCACTCCCGACGAGACTATCACTGTTCCTGATGTCGATGTCTCCGAGCTGCTCCCAAATTGAACATGAACCAGACGAGGTACATTCGACCCTTCCAGCAAAATCCCCATTGTTCCCTTCACTGCTAGATTCGATGTTGCTGTCACTGTCGCTGTCTCTGTCTCCTCATTGATCGACACACTCACTTGCACGTCTGGACTGGAGTCGAGTTTGGGAACGAGTTCGCTCTTGTCATAACCATAATAATATGCATCCACGAGAAACACATTGGGTTTGGTCGATGTGGAGTCGCAGAACTTGACGGTATTTGAATTCACGTTCGAGGGAGTCACTTTTAAGGTGTAGATATCGTTTCTTCCAGCGAAACGTTCTGACGAGCATTCTCTGAATTGGATGAAGGAGAGATCAATTGATGTGACGGAATAGAGTCCCAATGCTCCTCCCATCTCAAAAGCAGAACTCAAAACAAAAGCGCAGTTGGAGAGAGTGGCGAGTGAGTGGCGCCAGAGAGAGACAGAACCATCATAAGGTGATCGGCTCTTATCAAAGAAGCAATCAGAGATGGTGACAGAGGAATACGAATCACAGAAGACACTCCCACCGTATCGATAACTCCCCGCGTCAGTGTTCTTACAATCTGCGAAGGAAGACAAAGTGATTGTGGCAGGACAATCAGTGCGAGTTTCCTGAACATTGATCGCACCTCCATCTTCATCGTCGGTCTGGCACACGCATTTGTGGAAGAAGCACTGCGTGACGTTCAGAGTGGACTGGGACTTGTTGATGAAGATTGCTGCCCCGCCGCCGTTCAGCCCGCCACCGATGATCGTCATGGTGCTGAAAGTGCAGAGAGTGAACTTCACTGATGTGACGTGCAAGTGGGATGTCACATCTGTTCGGCCGGTGGAGGTTTGGGTGATGTTTTTGTGTTGATGGTCGATTTCATCATTCGATGTTCGGACGCATGAAGAGAACGAACTGTTTACACACGCAATATTTCCACCTAAACGAGTCACGCACAATGCGGTCCCCATGTCGTGGTTCGTGCTTCTTTCAATTCGGCTCCCAACCACTCTCTCCCACACACAACTCCCAACTCCCAACGATTTTCCACTTCCAACTCCGAAACTGCTCGTCACATTTAAAACGCTACTCAATCTCAATTCTGTGGAAACCTCTCCAAACATCCCAATCGCCGACCCTTCTGGCAATAACTTCCCAGCAAAGGAGAAAAGAGGGCCAGTTCCAAGCGCAAAGTGCGTCGAATCGAACGACAGTTCAACTCCAATAATATAGTCCTTTTTCATTGGAACATCGCTCCATCCCTCTCCATCTCCCATCCAGTCTTCTTTGTTCTTGTTCAGTTGTCCATATTCTCGCCCAACAAGCGGAAGAAGAACATTTTGTGTCGATGATTTGTGACTGATCCCAACAATCACAATCCTGCTTGATCCGCTTCTCTCCGCATCCGCAAGTACAAATCCCGAACATTCCATGTTTGAGAAGATTTCGCTATCAATCACCTCAACTGACGAGTGAAGAACCGTACAGATTGTTGTTCCTTGCATTCCCGCATCCAGTCTCCATGATCGCATTGTCAACGAACTATTTTGCACATCAATCATCCATCGTGCAAGAGAAGCTTCCGTTCTTGGTGATCTGTTTCCATTTTCGGCATCATTCCGATTTCGTTCGTTTTGCACATTCGCTTTATGTGTCAGTCCTGTCTTGTTTCCATTCAGTTCCACCGATTTCGAGACAATCTCAATGGAATTCGTCCAATACAATCCATGATCAAATGACAGATGCATCAATTCGGAGTTAGAGGCAAAACTGGTTTCGGCAAGTTTCTTCTCTAGGACAGTATTAAAATCTTGGTAGTGTTCAGCAACACATTGGAAGATGCTCCAGAGTAATAGAAGCTGTTGGATCATGGATGATATCACCATGAATCAAAGAAAACGAGATGAAATAAAGATCCAACCCATAGAACATACGTTTAGATTCAACACTCAATCGTCATTATCTCTCTCCAATGACTGCACAGCGACTTCAATTGCGCTCGAACGAGTTGGAAAAAACACAGAAACTCCAAATCATTGTGCGTGACAAGTAAACGAAAAAGAAAGTGTTATAGTTGTTCCTGGGTGTCGAATCAAAAGGGCCGATATCAACAGAGGCTCTTGTCGGTCCTGAGCCACAATTGAGATGATCTTCGCCACGAATTTCTTATCCTTGAGGATCTGCCCATGAGAAATATCATCAAACTCGTGGAACTCCAACGGGTGGTTGTTCTCGTTCTTCCACTTCAGAGGAACAAGCAAGGACGCCAGTGGAACAGTTCCATCGCCGTCGCCAATGACACCCTCCGCTTCTTCCTTCCACCACTTCTCCTTCTCTTCTTTGATGACGATGGAGGTTGTGGTCTTCTTTCCGTGCGAGAAGAAGACGTGGGTGGGGACGCCTGGGTGCTCCTGTGGCTTGTTCATCACTTTGAGGGAGTGGTAGGCGGCAATCGACATCCAATTTCGGTCTGTCGTTGTCCAGGTGTCGTTCATGTATAACATGCGGATTTGCGTGCCTGTTTTCTAGGAGAGAGGGGAAAGAGAGGATGAGATAGAAAATGAGGGGAAATTGACGAAATCGAGGAGAAAGTGAGATAGGAAAAAAAAAGAGAGAAATGGAGAAAATCCCACGAAATGAGGAGGAGAGGAGGAAAAGGAGAAGAGAAGAGAAGATAATTATGAAGAAGGATGAGGATATGAAAAAGACGAGGATATGATAAAGATGATGTTGGGGGCAAGAAAAAGTGCTTCAAGTTCATTGGACGGAATGAACGGGAAATAAGTCGAGGAATGAACAAAAGCATACAGGAACACCCCACAAGTCCTTCTGCACTTTGTATCTAACCTCCTGCAGGGCTTCGATGAGGGGCTGGTAGGTTCCTGTGAACCACGACAGGGTGTCGTCCATATAAGCAATTCCCTGCGGAAAGAGAGACAATGGTGAGTGGAGAAAGAATAAAAAGATGTAAGATATGGGAGAAACGGACAGAATGCGTCAGAAAATCATTTGGAAGGAAAGAGAGGAAGTGAATGTTGGCTCGAAGATACCTTCACTCCACCTTAGTTAGGAGGCCTGACAATCAAACCATCGCGGTTGGAGTAAGTGTTGGTGACTGGGTCATTGATTGGGACGAAGTTCTTCTTGAACTGGTCGAAATCTGACACTACTTGTCGAACTTTGACCCACATCCGTTCCCATTTTGTCTCGTTCGTTTGGTACGACTCAAGTTGAGAGCCAGCAAGTCCAGAAATAAGAACAACTGGGTCACGATTGGTTTTCTTGGTGTATATGAGTGGGAGTTCCACCATGTCGTTTTCCTCGTCCAGATTGGTCAGCTCATCCAAATCATAGTGCCGGACTGCATGGGTTTCACAAAACATACAGAAATAAAACCAATAAGTTGCTCAGCATTCCAGATCGGCAAAGGCAAAAGTGTGCGATTGATGATCCGCCCTTTGTTCAGTTGGTTTCGATGGGTTGGCAACTTAAAATGAACACGAAGAAAGGGGAGATCATCGTTCCACCAAGTATTTTATCCACAGTATGCTCTATTTCCTTCTCAGATTACTCATATACACCAAACTTCATCATAAAATCATAGCAACACGTGAAATGACACTTAGGAGAAGAGCCTTCTGACACTCCATTTTCAGTCAGTTTTCAGATTCCGGGAAAGGTGAATCACTTCACGTGTTGCTATGATTTTATGATGAAGTTTGGTGTATATGAGTAATCTGTGAATGAAATAGAGCATACTGTGGATAAAATACTTGGTGGAATGATGATCTCCCCTTTCTTCGTGTTCATTTTAAGTTGCCAACCCATCGAAACCAACTGATACACAACATTTCGAACGGTTTACGGTTTGATCTCGAGTCACTCGTTCCTTTGTCCGGAAATAGGTTCGACACGCCCCCATGGAGTGTTCAGACACTGGTATTATCGATTCACCTCCATCAAGTGAGAGCTTCGACTCTACTGGTAACCATGATACTGATCGATCATCATCAAGCCTATGTCACGATTCGACACTTGACGAAGCTTCACTCCCTCAATTCAGCCCAATGGCAGGCGGAATTGGAGGGAGTTTAACTCGGCGATCCACCCCTCCCCTTCTTTCTAATGGAGATCCTGCACACTCTTCATCCGCACCTCATCCTGATAAAACTCCTTCAACCTCACCATTAGGACCAAATACACCTCAGCCACGGATGTTGTTTTTCCGTAGCCTATCACAACAGCGAGATGAAGGCAGCCCAGTCCATACCCCGCCGTCATTCCCCTCGCCGAGTCCGACATGCACAGACTCGTCCGGAAAGTCAACACAATCAATGCCCGTCGCGACATCCGCTCTATATGGCACTGATTCTCCCATCACTCATGTTGCTTTTGAGCACCCATTCCAACCACGCCTCAACTCGCTTGAGCCAATCAATGCTTCAGCTGGATTCGTAAATGCGAACTCAACATACAGCTTCCTCGATTCGTTGTCACCCTTTACATACTCCGCTCAAGCAATGGACACCTACAGCAATCCATTCCCAACTCCACCAACAATCAGGATTGATCCTCGTCACACACCATTGGAGGAAATACCCACGAGACAAGCCCAATTCCCACCGATTCCTTCAGATTTACAAGCCCACTTCGCAAAGCTCCCTCGTCCACCGCTTGTTTCACACACTATCATCGATTACGAATCGCAGGATGGTCTCCTCCCAACACCGGCGCATAAGTTGGACCTCACGGCTCCTCTCCGTCTTCTTTCTTCTAATTCGATTGATCGCGGTCCGATTCCACCGCCCGCGATGTCTCCACACCCTTTCCTTCCGCCTCAACCCAAATCATTTGTCCGTCCTCTTCCCAAGCCACGCACACCTCCACATCGCTCGAAAGCGAATAAGAAATGCTCTCATCAACCATCAAAACTGCTTGAGGTAATTCTTGAGCGTCCAAACTTGCCGTCTCCGTCGCTTCCAAACCCTAAAGCAGTCGTGCCACCCAAGCAAAAAATTCACACCTTTCGAACATTTATTCCGCAAAGCCAAAGACAAAATGGCTCTGAGCAGGCTACGGTCATTCCTGAGCATCCGAACTCGCACTTTCCGTCACCTCCAAAAGCGAAAGCAAAAGGGCCACCCATGCCCACAATTCGCTCCTTTCGAACATTTGTTCCGCAAAGCCAAAGACAAAATGGCTCTGAGCAGGCTACGGTCATTCCTGAGCATCCGAACTCGCACTTTCCGTCACCTCCAAAAGCGAAAGCAAAAGGGCCACCCATGCCCACAATTCGCTCCTTTCGAACATTTGTTCCGCAAAGCCAAAGACAAAATGGCTCTGAGGAAGTCTTTACCATCGTCCAGTCTGATCCAGTCAAACCACACCCTGTTGGCAAAGCGAAATCACTCCCCCACCAGCCTCCACGTCCAAAGGCCAAACGTCGGCACCAACCACCAAAAGCAGCATCTGTACCTCCAAATCAAGACGCAGGAAGGAGGGAGATTCATTTTGAGGCTTCGTCATTCCATCCATTCCAGCGATGCTACAGTTACGAGGAACAGAGTCTTGCAGATGGCTTGCAGTGTCTCTTTGGGGGCCCGTACTATCTTAACAACATCTTCTTCTATGAGCCCGTGAGATATCTCAAAAAGCGGGTGCGGCTGTTCCATCTTTGGAAGAACATGAACCTGTTCGAATACTATGTTCCGTATTTTCGTCCTGAAGCACGCCAGAGATGGTACATTGGGACTGTAGGGGATGTTATTGATCGACGACTTCGCATTGCATGGATCAAACACGAACAATTTCCTGACAACGTGTTTCTGGACATGTCGATACTGACGCCTATCGAAGAGAGAAATATTCGGCCAAAAGCACTGGTTGTTTTCCTCATTCGAGTGAACAAGTACCCGAGCAGCTATTTCGAAGCGAGAGAAGCCTTTTTGTGGCCAGGGAAGGTTCAGGACATATCAATTCGTTTGATTTAAACATGTCATCAATATGAAAGTTATATTTGGAATATTTCTTGAAAATTGTGTTACATTGGTTTTGAAGTCTCCCAAGAGTGAGAGAAAGTGATTTTGGTTTTGCCAAAATAACTGTGAGATCGCTCGAGTTTGGCGAAATATTGTTCATCTAATTCTCTCAGTGATTTCTGAAAAGGTCCAAAAATGAAGAAAAAAACGAAAAAGACTCTCCAAATGTCACTTTTTCTTCAAAACACTTTCAAACTCCTTCCTTCTCATCTCAAACCACGAGATCGCAGCTTCTCCTCCAAAATGAACGCAACATGATGGATTACACCCTCCCACACGTGAAAACTCAGTCCAAAAGGCGGTTCTTCGATTTAAATCAGTTTGGCGTCAACATCTTTCGTGCGTTCCAAATCTGTCGAAAAAGCTTTTGAATTTCGAATCCTGTGAACAGCATCTAATGACGCAAGCGAAAGAAATGATGTTTTGCCTGTTCCACTCAGCGGAGACTGATGTGGGAACGGTTCGAAACTGTCTGTCCCGGACAACTCTGTCTTTGGAGTGGAGAGATTCTGAGTCGTGAAAGATGGGCTCGAAGCATCCTCGATGCGAGTTGGGAGGGTGGGCGAGAGTGTGCTTGTTTCGAAATGCGACTTGTTCAAGTTTTTCCATTTTCGGATCGGGGCGGATGGTTGGGAGAGAAAAATGATCACTCCAAGCTCTGTCACATTCAAAAGGGCTTCTGTTTCCTGATTTTGTTGTGGGATGGTGTGGTTTTCCCCATCATCGGGTAAATTTGGGGATCCAACATTCTCACTTTTCGACTCTCGTAATCCAGAAATTAAATGAAGAAACACATCGTCAATCCGCTTCCGTTGCTTCTGTTCCACAATCTTGAGTGGTTTCTTGTCTGGGCGGGCTGTTTTTGATTTGTTCTTCGAACTCCATGTCATTTCCTGGGACCACCGAAAACCATGTTGATGATCCTCCGCCACCCGCTGATCCTTCTCGTCAATTTCGGGTGGATTTCAACAAGCTTCGCTCAGAGTTCTTGAAGCAGTTCGCAGAATTATCTCTAAACTAACTCAATAAATGATGAAAAGTGTGATGATTACAATTCAAACTGGAGTTCTTCCAAACAATCTCGTTCTCACTCGTCCTCCTGTTCGGTATGCCTCATTCGTCCATCGGCACCTCGATTGCCCCTCCAACCATCTGCGGTTCGTCCACCACTTCGAGTGATTCGATGGTCACTGATTGATAGTCCAGATAAACAGCGAATCTGAAAGGAACTGGAATGTGGGAGAAGAAGGTTGGCTGTGTCAGTCCATCCTGCGACAGTTTGAGTGTCCTCTTTCCTTCTCGTCCGTCTGCCTCCAGCACAATCTTTTGTCCCACAACTCCGGCCAGACATGCCGTGCCACGATGGGACTCTTCGTCATTCTGAAGCATGTTTTTGTAGCCATAATTCGGAAGCCAGCCCGCTCCTCCCTTCAACGCTGGAAACCACAGATTGATTGCGTTTGCAGTTTGGAAGTGCGCCACAATTCCAAAAGAGAAATCTTCTGAAGGATTTGTTGCAAGAATGAAGGTGAACCGAGCAACAACAGGGCCAATTTCGAAGGAGACGAGTGAACCAGGCTGTTCATCTTCTGAGTTCGAAAAAGAGCCTCCATATCTGGCGATGGAGGGACTGACAAATTCAATTGCTTGTCCGCCAACACGGAGAGCCTGTCTGGTCTGAGCTTCCTTCCGCCTCGCTTCCTCCGCTTTGTGTGCTTCGATCTGTTGTTCCATTTTGATGAGTGTGCATGCTTGATCTTCATTTTGTTTCATCAATTCTTCGAGTGTACTGGCTTGTTCTCCAGTCCGTCTTTTAAGCTCTTCCACCTCTCGCACCATCGCTTGGGCCTGCTCCCTTTCCATCAGCACAACCGGGCATTCCCTGACCGAGGTCAGTGTCGTGAAGCAGATTTCCACTCGCATTCGCACATTTTTTGCCAAAGACACATTCTGTGCCAGTGACGAGAGTGACGAGTGGAGAAGGTGTTTGTTCACAATCGGGATGTCTGCATCGCATGTCTCCATTAACACCTCGTTCACTGCTCCCAGCAACTGCACCAAAAGTGCACTGTCGTCTCCTTCCTTCCAACTTCGAAGGACAGAAGGCACGTTCAGCCACGTCGAAGAAT
The DNA here is from genome assembly GCA_033064195.1 of Blattamonas nauphoetae. Lineage (NCBI taxonomy): Eukaryota > Preaxostyla > Oxymonadida > Blattamonas > Blattamonas nauphoetae. The sequence goes on from JARBJD010000538.1 coordinate 23,487, forward strand.
TCACAAACTCACGCACATCTCTCACACGCCTTGTCAGCTCATCCAGCACAGATTGGAGTGTGTGTCCTTCCTGACAGGGCAGAAAGAGAGATTGAACAAGATGGACGAAAAAGATAATGACAAACTTTCGTTTTTTGTGGTCGTTTTTCCACATCATTCTGAATGAGACACAGAAGAAAATGCAGGAAATGAGTGGAACACATAAATGGTGAAGGAAGAGAACACACGATCAAGATATCTGAGAACATGGTTTCTGATTTGATCCAACCACAACATTTTGGTTCATGAGACTGTTCCATCCAGGGTTCTTATGTTCATGCCTGGGATTTAGTCGATGAAAGAATCATTGATTCAACATTGCTTGAACTTGTTAAGATCGCCCTTTCTCTCCAGACCGATGAGAGAAAAAGCAATTGTTTCTTGTGATGACTTGCTTTGTGGTCACAATCACCACTACAGACTTAAGACCAAACAAATCATGAAACGTATGAAGAAATGGAAATAAAAGCCGAAAAGACAGAATGAAGACAAGTCGCTTGGGAGAGATGACGCGATGAGTCAAATGACTCAGGAAATGGGAAAGGGAATTGGACAACATCCATCGGGAATGGGAGACGCAGCATAATGGTGGGTTATGTCGTTCACCTGAACTGCTGTGCCTTGACCAAAGAGGGAGAACTGAGCAAAATGAAAGATCGAACAAGACACACTCCAAAGCGGACAGGCGACGGGATTTCAGAAAAGTAATATCGTTGTGGCTTCCCATTGACAAAAAATAGAGCTGTTCCCTCATTTGAGGTATTGTCTATTTCGATTCTGATTTCATCTCCCTCTTTAAGTTCAGCGGGTTCAGGCGTGAGTGAAAGATTGGCAATCGGTTGATGGGTGAAGGAACCATTCGACGAGATGCCAATTGAGCCTGAGAAGATCAAAAAGAGAGAAAATACCTTTGTGCCCTTGGCCAATTGCTCGGTTTCTGTTTGGTGACGGCGATTTCGAGTGAACTAGACCATAATACACGCTCCCTTCTGGAAAAGGGATGCAGAGACGAACAGAAAAGGCAGACCAGGCGGAAGCGACGAGATGGAGATCGACATCGACACAATTCCGGCCGAAATGGGCTGCTCGAATATCGCAGTGCCGACACGCTTGAGACCATGCTCGGTCCGAGTGATGGTGTTCTTGCTCGCTTTGAAGTCGCGGGGATGCGAGAAGACCATCGGAAGGGCGTTGGGATCGGTGATTTTTGAACGATTTGTGAACACACGAGAATGTGTCCAGAAAAGACACAAAACGAAGATGCACGACAGCACTATCGGGACAACATGATGGCCAAGACATCGACATGAGATCCCGTGCGCTCTGTGGACACGTCCATGGTGGTCGTGAAAGCGAGAGATTCGCGGAGTTCGTTTGTCGTCCCTTGCATCGCGGTTCGATGGCTGATGGTTTGCTTTCCGATGATGAAATGCTGGCTCCCGAGAAAATGGCTTGTCTGTCATGTCTCGAAGCAGAGTGACACAAACGAGAGACGAATCTCAAATGGCTTCTGTCACGTCATCGTTGTCTCCAAGTGTGCTCAACGCCTCTTCAAGTGCTTCCTTGTTCAACATCTTCGCTTCAGAGTGGTGAGCGTTGCGGACGATTTGCGTCACAATCTGGAGGAGAATCTCCATTTTGTCCATCTCTTCCTCATTCCACTTCACCAGGAATCTCGGCAGAGCCTGCCATTTCTTCGTTTCAAGGACATCAAGGGAATCTCGGTTGGAATCAAGAAACGATTCGATAAAGCTTCCGATACCCTGAGAGATGATATGGAATGAAAACAGCATTTCGTAAGAAAGGGAAACGAAATACTGAGTGGGAGGAATCGTGCGTCAAAGAGGCATGCTCACTATCACTGGACATCGTCGTCATGAGTCTCGACACCGTAGAAATGAAACCGAGACAGATTCAAAAAGATTGTGGGAATTCAATCTCGAATGGACGGAGACACCATTGTTGAAGAATGTGATCGATGTCGATAATCCGAGACAGATGATCCCAGGAACCCTCGACTTGATTTGATCATTCACAGAAACGCCATCGCACTGTGTTTTGTTTCACGTCCGAATTTCCAGTTTACCAGACATCAACGTGAGAAAATATCGAAAACAGCAGATAAGTGACACACAGAAGAAACAGAACGAGAAAATAAAGCGAAAATCCACAGAATCCACGAGAATCAGAGTCGCTCAAAGACTCCGCTCTTCGTTTGGTTCCGAGGACACCCTGCGGGGTGGTTCCACCTGAACATGTAATTGAAGTCAGATGAGCGGGTGGCGTTCTTCGATTCAAGTCGGTGGCACAGAACATCAATCGTGAATGTCGTCCCCGACTCGTACACCGCACGAACACCCGCCTGTCTGGTTTGTGGATCCCGCAAAATCCGGCTGAATTTGACGGTGTTCGCGTCTGCAACGGCAAAACATAAATCTGCCTGTCTTGGGACAGCGATCGCCATTGCGTTCTCCCGGTGCTCACATTCATGCTCGCCCTGAAGTACACTCATGAAATTGTAGTGTATAACTTCGTCTGACAATTCCAATGAGTAGTCTTCTCTGAGAGGGGATTTATGTGATGAATAGAAGAGGGCAAACTCTTTGCGAGTAAGTTGTTCAATGTGGAAGGTTGCGCCGTCAACCTCCAGAGCAACGATGATAGATGAGAGAAGAAGAGTGAACATGATGAGAAGGTAGATACAGGGTGGCCCAAAAGTCTGAAAAGAAAAGGGGCCGATCGCGACAAAGACTCACTTGTTGGCACTCAAACAGGGATTTCTTGCCAATGATGTTGAGGGTTATGATGTTAAGTTGTCCTGTCCTCCTCGCTCTCTGTCCGTCCTCCACTTTTTCTTGTCCTATTTTGAAAATGAGAGAAACTTGCGAATTTTTGACATTTGTGGTGATAATTATGAATTTTAAGGTTGTTTTTGGCTTCATTTAGCAATTAAAATGATTATTAACCGATTTCTTCATAACTATTACCTTGCGGGTTGATCATGATCAGGATCATCTTAAAGGATCTTTCAAAATCAGATGACAACAAAAGAAGTATGAATGAACAAAATAAATGCGATTTGATGTCTGCTCCGTTGTACAAAGTCCGACATGGAAGCAGGAGGGCTCCTTCTCAATTACTGTGTCATCCATGCCATTAGTCAGAAGTTCTGAGTTCGATCGGAGTAGTACCAAAAGAGAGACGATGGGAAGCGATGAGATGAGTTGTTGCGATGTTCCTAGCAAGAACTGTGAGTCGGGCTGCATTGAATTGGGAATCAGACCGTCCATTGTGCGCCCTCCTCACTCCGTCCATTGTTCGCCCTCCTCACTCTGTCCATTGTTTTCCCAACTCCATCCACACTCCCACTTTCGTTGTGTCACCCATCCGAACAATGGATGTTTCGACGGTGCGAAGGGACATACGACAGATTCGGCGAAATCTCTTCTGACAACTCATCGTTCGATGAAGGTGTTGATTGCGGTCCAACGAATGTTCCTTCTTTCAGTGTCAACGTCGAGTTCCGAGCTGAGAGGACCACGAACGAAGGAGAGAGTGAGTCAATCAGAATGCCAACATCTCGAATCTCCAGTGTCAATGATGACACAATAATCATTCCTGATTTAATTTGTTCACAAGCAGACGATGGAATGTGGAGCTTCGGGTCAATATATCCAAATGTAGTGAGGAGGGCCTCCATCCCATTCTCAATCCGAATTGGCGATCCAAGTGTCGCTGAATGAATAATCCCAATCGTTGGTATCCGAACTCCAATCTCACACACAATCTCCCAACCAACTTCCACGGACGAGCAAGGACGAGATGATTCTCCACAGAACCGACTCGTTTCTCCGGTTTGCTCATCCCCATACAGACACAGAGAATCTTGTTTCTTCGGAGTCATGAATGAAAGCGTGACATTCACGTCAATTCTCGAATCTTGATTTGTGGAGTAGTCCAGTTGGATCTCGGACGATTCTGCGGATAAGAGCACAGCTGTTCCTGATCCACTTTCAGCTGTTTCGAACCTCACTTCACCTGTTGGTTGACCCAGTGCACGCAATCTCAGTTAAGCGAATAGCTGTGGCCATCTTTCAAAGCTGCTCCCTCAATCGGATACAGTGCGAGAGTGGAGAGAGTGAGAGTTGTCGAGTTCAGTCCATCTGCGTCGCTTGACTCCAACTTTCACCAGTCGAGATGGTTCTGCAATAATTTCGATCGAGTTTGCTTCGAACAACAGCTCGGTTGTGTTGTCTCTCTTCCTGAACGAGCTCACCTCGTATCTCTCTCCATATTCTAGCTCTGCCGAATCAAATGGACGTAAAAACGCTGACATTTCCCAGAATCCCGAAGTACTGTTCAATTGCGTCTCAACTGTGTGCTTCAGAGTCCCAAAAATGCTCAGCCCAACTTTGTATGTCGAATTTTCATCCAACACTCGTCCAGTCATTTCCAACTTCACCGTCTTCATCGTTTCATCCGTGTCTTTCAAGTCATCTTCAGAAGATGAGTCGGCTCAGCAATCGTTGTGAACGACATGTCTCCCAAACACAACACTTTCACATCAATCTTCTTCACGTTCGATGTTGTTCTGTTGTCAAACAGGCTTCCTCCAAGTTTTCCTTTTGCTGGACTGAACACAACATCAATCGTCACTGTCTCTGTTCCATTCACTGACAGTGTCACTTTGTGAGTTCCTGAAAGATTCACTCCTTCAGGCTGATCCTGCCTATCTTCAGTGTTTCGTCATATTCTGGTTCGTGGAGTGTTGTCAGATAATCATCAGCAAATATGCTTCCTTTTGTAGCATATGTTTTGAGAGGTTGGACGACGCTGTTTGCTTGAAAGTCGTGAGCGAAATCACCATCAGAGATCATGTTCCTCCCTCCCTGCGCGATCATGTTCCTCCCTCCCTGCGCGATCATGTTCCTCCCTCCCTGCGCGATCATGTTCCTCCCTCCCTGTGCGATCATGTTCCTCCCCTTCATCCCTCCCTCCGTCCTCCCTCCATCGTCAGTGTGTGTGAACTATAATCTGGTTGATCTCTTCTGTCATGTTGAGAAACACCCCTCCCCTTTCCCTGTCTGCTTGATCGTTTTGAAGTGACATCAAGCACTCCTTTCGAGAGTAAAACTCCCTTTGCTCACCACAACAACCTCACTTGACACTTTTTTGAGACGGATCGGAGCTGTAGACAGATCGATGTGGGCTTGGATGATTGACAATCAATCATGTGTTGTTCAAAATTTGGCTCATCTCCGCGCTGTTGATTCGAGGATAGAATGCTCCGTTCATTGGAGTTGCTTCACAATGTGAGAGATACTTGTGACGACGTTTGTGGTGGTATTTGTGGCTTGTCCATTGCCCTGAGCTTGGCGGTTTGCAGTCTTTGATGATGCTCTTTCGGATGGTGACATCTGTCGAAGTCGTGATTATTGGGGATGTGTAGGTACCGCCGGGACATGTATAAACGGCGTTTGATTGTGTTGTGTGGAGGAAGGGGTTGTTGGAGAAGAGGAAGGACTTACCGAGGTTGATGTCGCTTGTCGTTGTCCTGTAGAATACTCCATGCACATACTCAGTCTTTGTGTTCAACAATCGAGTCTTTCCTGTAAGAGTGGTCAGATACGTATGTATTGTGGGCATTTTCGAGGTTATGCAGAAGCAGGAGGACGATTGCACCGAATCTGACTCCGTTTGTCTGTTTATGACATTGGGGAAATACCAAAATGGCGTAAATCGTTGAGGGATGCTGATATCAGGCTCACAGTTCCGGTTGAGCATTAACTTTCCACAAGAAGAGGGAAAATCGGCATTTCTGATTGACGACGAGGAGTCAGCCGTTCCAAGACGATGCCCCAATTCTACGAAATGAATTGATGAATTACATGTGGACATAGTTGAGTTAGTCAGAAACAAGTTGGTTGAAGTAGCATTGGAGCAGTTCTGTCGAGGTTGGAAATGATGGTGAAGTGGATGTCATGAGATAGGTCGAAATGAGTATGAATTGATAGCCGTGGAGGCGAATTGATAGTAAGATCCTCGCAAAAAGAAATATTGAGGGAAGATGATTGCGAGATTGCGCTGTAGTTGGATGTTGAGTGAGAGATCAAGGATAAGAATAGTAAAATGAACATTCTTGGCCTGAATCGAAGACGAATGATGTTGTGAATCTGTTGAAGGCTAGGAGGGTTGCAGAAATGACATATAGGCCGCTAAACTGGCACACTTCTGTGCCGAAGTGACTTCTCTGGAGATGTGGCATTAGAAGGTGTTGAAGAAGGGTTAGGATGGGGATGTCTGTTGTGGAATGAGAAAATGATCGATAATGAAGAAAAACCTTGTGTTGGTCACTATGCAATGAGGATTGGACAGATGGCATTTGGACATCATTTTGATGATTAGGACGTTAAGGGGTTGGATAAACGAGGTGATATCGGCAGAATAAATCCAAACAACAGGTGTTTTCGGTGACGCTGCTGGATAAGAGGCTCGGGAGCACATCCTCACGACCTCCATTTCAGACTTGTGTGTGATCAAGATATCTACTCCGAACCAAGTGAGGGAAATAGAAAAATACGAGTGTTAAAACAATGGAGAGGTATACTGAAATACTGAATCTTTCATATCTCATTTAGTTCTGTTCATATCAGATCCGGTGTGATCAAGACATCAATTCCAGACTAATGAAGAGTAAAACACGGATAAGTTGACAAAAGCAATGGACATTCACACTGATATTTTGATATAGGCGTCTATCAAATCAGTTTGAAATCATTGACAGAGAAGAGAAGAGGAAATGACGGGTTGTGAAGATCTTCACAACTTTTGGTACGATGGAGACAAAAACTAGTGATAACCAGAAAAAAGAAGTGTTGAATAGAGTACTGACTTCAAATCACTGTAAGACAGGTCCTGAAAGAAAATGTCAGACAAAAACAGCCTGAGATGGGGAAGAGGATCAGGACAAATCGGACATGTCCGATTTGTCCGATTTGTCCTCTTTTGAGATAAGTACATAAGTTGGATGAACTAATTGAGAGAAAGTTCCAGTGTGAATATAAGGTGCTTGTCCGATTTGTCCTCCTCTTTGTCCTCTCTTGGGCCGATCGTCCTCTAAACTCCTAATTAGGAGTTTAGGAGACAGAGCCCCTACGGCTCGTGATTCACCACCAAAACGATTTTCACAAACTTTAACGCCCTTTTTAATGTCATACGATGGATATGATCGATTATTGAAGGATCAAATTTGCTATATAGTCAAATAATTCGATGACAAAAGTGTGGGGAGAAGAAACTTCTTTTCAGACATTTTGAAGCATACTCTGTCATTGTCCAGGTCAGAATGGAGACAGCGAGTGTTTCAAGAACAGAGAGAAGGTGAATTCAGATGAAATTGAGGCAAACAAAGCTGACTTTCCGAGGAGGACAGGACCCCTGTCCTCTGTCCTCACGATTTGGTCCTTTGTCCGTCCTCTTAACATCATAAGTTGAGGGGAGATAATATGATGAGAATGCCAGTTACGTTGTGAAAAAGAGAAATCATGATAAAGCTTCGAATCTGTCAAATCAGTCGTTGATCGGCCCTTTCTTTTTTCAGACTTTTGGGCCACCCTGTACAAATTTGATCGAAGCCATTATAAGTGCAATTATTGAACCAGAGTTCGTGTCCAATCAAAATTGAACAGTTGTGGTTTGAATTGAAATGAAAACAATGATTTCCTGATTTTCCCCCGATTTTGGAATTCTCCGATGGAAGTCTCGGAGAAACTTACTGAACGAATATGAACAAGTAACAGTGAAAGGAAGCTGCATTGAGAACGGCGAACCCAAAAGATGAATCTATTTCCGCTCAGTTGGAATGGATAGGAGATGGCCTGTTCGTCTGTGTGAGCTGTCTGAACATCCTCCTAAAATAGATGGAGCGAGTGTCGATGTCAGAAACGAACGGGGGACAACAGCCAACGAGGGTTCACTGGTTGAGGCGGAGGTGTGAGTTGAAGAGAGCGGAGAAGGCCAGACACGATGCGCAGGCCAGCTTCGTAGTCATCCAAATGCATCGACTGCGCCACTGAGCATATCACAACTGCGACTGTGTTTGCCTGACACAGAATGATGTGCACAGATGGGCCAGTGTTCGCGACGATGTTGGAAAGCGCGAGGAGAGCAACCGAGACAAAGGCAGGGAAGGATGAGCTAGGAGAGAGAGAAGACGGAGATTGGATGAAACAGTTGGGCAGAGCTTGAGTGACGAAAAGAAAAGAAAGAAGATGGCGACAATCTGTGTTGGACAAACAAGCAATCGAGGAGCAGTCGCTTGACAAAAGCGTATGTTTCGTTCACTTCGAGATAATCAACTGGGAGGAGGTGAAGATGAGAAAGGCACACATTCCCAGTGTCCCATCCGAGCGACAATGCTCAGCCAGTCCAAATGGTTTGACATGACAAAGCCCCCATCATTATCAACGCTGACTGTCCACGATTCCCGCCCAACCACACAGCCTTTCAAGGTGTTGAGCTCTTGACGCGTGAGTGGTTGGGTGGAGAGAGTGGAGGGAGTGATCAACCGACGCAGTGGATTATCGAATCCTTTCGGAAGCCACGTGCCTGTCAGCTGGAGCCATCGGATAGCGAGTTGAAATCGATCACGGTTTCCATATTGGCTGCCGTTGGGGGTGAGAGGAGAGAGGAGAGTCTGGATGAGGTGTTGGAAGAGTTGTCCATCCCCGAAAGGAGAACAGAAACCGACGAAATCGAATAAGCCGACGAAGAAATCAACGTTGACGGTATGTGAGGCTGAGGTGAAAGTGATCATCGAATCGAGAAACGGGCCAAACTGTGGCGGAGGGTGTGTAGCGTAAAGTATTAACACATAATCGTATGGTTTTCTGAACAGAGAGAAGTTGAGGCGGAGAACGTGGACTGCTTTATCGGCCTGTTCGCTGTCGGCGAGCATCATCGCCACAACATCCAGGTGCCAGAGGCGAGAAACGAAGAAGGGGTGGAGAAGGACGAGGAGGGAGGCTGTGTCGAAGTGGTGGTGTTTCACTCCGAGATGAATAGCGTGTATTTGTTCGCCGAGACTGCCTTCAGCGCGATGACGAACAAATCGCTCCAAAAGAAGAGATGAAAACAGCGTCGTTCCCAAGTTGTGGGTGAGTGGGACGAGGAAGAGGTTCACCAATGACATTGCAACAGGTTCGGGTTCTGTGGCAGCATAGAGTTCGGTGATGTGTGGAGGGAGAGGCTGGTTGAGAATGACCGAGAAGAGGACGATGGTCGTGAAAAGACTGGTGAGGTAATCGGAGGCAGCTGTTTTGCTGAATTCGGCAACTTCTTTGTCGGTGAGGGAGAAGAGAGCATAATTCTCCACCAGCCCACGAACAATCTTTTGTGGGTTGAAAGCATCCAAACTGCCGCGATGACTGAAGAGCCAAACAGCGTCACTAACAAATTCCATGTGATACAGCATCGAATGGTAGTCACTGGCCTTGAAGCGCATCATCGCTTCCCAATTCACATCCGAGAATGAACAAGCTTGTGAATTTGTTTGGATCTCACGACGGTAGACACTCATCAGGAAAAGCATTTGATAATGGTTCAAATCGGCAAAGGGAGCTTGCAGCTTGTCCAAAACGTGTTGTTGGAGCACAGAACCAAGGTGGCGGTTGAAGAGAATGGTGAGAAGGTGAATCGATCTCTTGGAGCACGGATCATCACCTCCACCGACACAGTCGCAGAGTGAGTCGACGAAACGGTCGTTGAGAACAAGATGGTCTGCACGGCCAGTTCGATAGAGAATGAGGATGCATTTTTGAAGATTTAATTCAATGTCCACGTTGTCTGGGGTCAAGAAGAGTGTGTCGTCGAATCGTTCGTTGATGTCAATTTGAGAAGGGTTAATCGAAAATTTCTGAGAGAAAAGTAAGTTCCACGAATCACTGTGTTGTTTCGGAGTCCTTGGGGTCATCTTGAGGAGAGAAGACACGATGTGAAATTCTTCTTCTGTTTGTCGTGCGCGCTTGGACGTGTCATCCTCCGGTGTGAATTCTGGGAAGTAATTGGTGTGTCCAAGAGGGATCGGGGAGAGTTGGACTGTGTTGACTGAAGTGAGGGAGAGATGGCGCCCACGCAAATCTCCACCAGCACGTTGTGAAGTATGTGGAGATGAAGTCGAAGTGCGAAGAGAGTCGGTTTGATTCGACACCAACGACAGCTCGGTCGACTCGACGGTTCTATTCTCAGACGCCATGAATTCAGAGACAAAGCTCTCCCGACTTTTATAAATGAGTTCTGATTGGAACGACACTGTTGGTGTTTCAGAATCGTGGTGCTCGATTGCGTGTGAAGTGGTGTTGAGATTCAAAAAGAATCGATGAACGAGCTGGTTTGAAGATGTCATCCGTCAGAAACGTTGTGTCGAGCTGAAAAGACGGAGAAAAGAGAAAAGAGCGACAGTGACAATTCGAATGTGGCAAACCACGTCCTGGTGGTGTCCAGCTCTTCGCCAAAGGGTGATAACAAAATCTTGCCAAACTGATTCCTCATCGTCGTCAAACAGAGCACGACATTCTGAGAGAAGTTGAAACAGCATTCGTGAAAGGGAGTCCTTCAGACGAGACAGATCAAACGGTCGGTTCGGCACTTGACTGTATCAGACATCCGCGTCACGTAGAACGTCAGAAACCCATTGAGTTGTATCCGACAGGTGTGATGATGGGATATTTTTTGGGTCTGAGTCCAGGATTGATGGAAATGACTTCAAGTCATTTTGGCTGATTGAGGGAAGATGTAAGGTATCCATAACTGAGGAAATGGCCGACATCCCGATCGAATGGAAGATGGCATTGTCTCTGATCGATGGGATGACGATGAGACAGTTCTTTTCCAAAGTGTCGATGAGATCGACGAAAAACGATGAGACTCGTGTAATTTCAGATGAAACAGAGAAATTGTGCTCTGTAGCAACAGGGGACGCCTGTAAAGTAGAGAGGGGATCTGAAAAGCGGAGAAGTCACAAAATGAGTGGGAACAGGCAGCGACAGACTGACAAGAAATCGGAAGCACCGGTCCACAACAATATCATCGCGTTGGAGAGGCGAATCAGCAACACGCAAGTTCAATCGAGCCTCCACTCCAAGAATACTCTCAGTGTACCACATCATCACTGTCTGAAGACATCAAAAATGACCAAACGAGAGGCATGCCTGTGACGAAACTGGGATCTTCCTCGAGAGCAGCAATTTTGTGAATTCCGAGAGGGGGACCACATTCTCAAGAGACTTCACAAATATCGTTCCATCTTCTGATTGATGAGGCTCAGAGAGTGGAAGAAGAAAAGGACCCAGTGAACGGAGAGTAGCTTTGATATAGTCCACATCACTTCGTGAAACGCCTTGAAATCGCATTAGAATCGGTGATTCCTGGGCAAAAGTGCATATATCTGTTAACAAAGGTCTGAGGAGAGAGGGACTGAATGTGTCTTTGATCGACGACAGTACCAACGGGTACGGGAGAACAGAGACTGAGAGAAACTCATCTCCGGATGGTCCAGGGTTTTCATCCACAAATGAAAGATGGAGGTCGTGGAAACTGTGTAACAACGTTGGATCGTGAAGAAAGGAAAGAGTCAGGGGATGAGGAGGCTCGTGGCAGAATTGGGAAAGAAGGTGGAAAAATGGTTGGAGATGTTTTGAGTATTGCATCCACGTCTTGAAACAGGAGGAGATGCTCAAGTCGCGGTTTGCTTTGACAAACAACCTCGATATCACTCTAATTTCGTGTGAAAAATCAGCTTCCAAGAAATCATGAATGCGTTGAGTGAGGTGCTCGTCATCAACTCCATAGACAGGGCAACCACTGCCTGGACGGAGAACTTAAACGAGATGAGAGAAAGAATGAAGCTTGATGATCCAAACCAAGACAGGCATGTCCACTCGTGTCAAACACAAACTCGTCGTCAATTTTAGGAAGACCATCTGGAACCACTGCTCTTCCAATCACCGATTCCAGAAGCATCTCCAGA
>JARBJD010000539.1:0-35503 GCA_033064195.1 Blattamonas nauphoetae
TGATCAAGCCGAAGAGTCAATTGGATCGTAAAACATTGTCACACACCTTGTAGAATGCATGGAATCATGACGAAGCTGTTGCTGGTGTTTATATTCCACTTTCCGATTTCCACAACAACTTCTGGAACTGAAGGTGTATTTAAAGACTCAATTGATGTTTCAATTCGTGTGTCAATCAATCTGGAAGATCTTCTCATTTTCTCTGGAATGACTGACTATCCTGCATGCCTCTTTGGAGATTTGAAATTAAGTGTACACATGAATGAGGATGCGTTTGTTTGTTGTCCAGTTAATCCTGAACTCACTCTGAAGAACACACTTTCATTAATCGTTACTGGGACAGCAGCAGCGCCTAAGATAAAAGCTTCAATTGCGGATTGTATTCAACATCGTCCATATTTCTTAAACAATCTCGTAACCTCATGCACAAAGAACTTCGTTCAAATTGGCCAATCATTTCTTCAACCAACAGTTCCGAAAGACATTGTGTATTCATCAGCTGGTACAGTCACGACAGAACCAGAATATGTGGATCAGTACATCTCACTTAACATCACCGAGTATCAAATTGATGATGTGTATTGCATGAGCTCTGGATACAATATGAAAGAAATTGCGAAAGAGAATCTGAAGCAGATGTACACAAATCGTCCTGGAACAATTCCAGCAGAAAAGATATCGTTCTATCCATTTCAGAAGACACCAACTGAAACAGGAATTAATTGCACTCAACAAATGGTGGTTGTTAATGCGAAGGATATTATGCTCCTCTTCCGTCACTACGACAATGAAGTCACTTGTTTCCACAATCCAATGCAGAAGGATATCCAAGTGAATCTACTCGACAAATACTATCCAGATCAACCGACAACAACTATTGGAGCTCGCTTCTATCAATTTGCATTATCGACTCTTAATCTCGATTCCTATCTAGCTGTTCCTGACGACTTGGAGCGATCACTGACAGATTCTCTCGTTGAAGAGAAACTCACTGGTGATCAGACTTATCCCAATGAGACAATGACAAGAGTTCGACCGATTCATGACAACACTGACTTCCTAATGTGCTTTTCAACACAGAGAAGTGGGTGTCCAACGAACTGTAATGATTCCATCAGTTCCAAAGGAAACGTTCCTGTCACTTTAAGATCATATCCCATTTATCAAGGTATGCTGGACACATACTACAATGTCTACAATCCAAGTCAAAGTGGTGGAAACATGACAACATTTACTCATCCTCATGCACCAATTTTAGCAACAACCGCAACCACATGGTGGGTATTACGATACAGTAATGGCAAACCAAAAGTTGAGTACTACCCAAATCACACATTGAAAGCGTTGCACAAAGATTTAGGAATCTTGTAGAGACAAAACAGTTAAAGAAAATTATGATATTGTATTTTTTATTTTTCTATAAATGAGAAGTATCAGATCAAATCAATCCAAACCAACATCGACATTAATTGAGCAAATCGAAGTCCAATCATACTTGCCAAAACAATGGGATTCAGAGCCACACATTTATTCCATCCAAGAAGTGCATCCAACGAATCCACCTATGCCTTGCAGAATCGGAGATGAGATTGAAGTTCCACTGTGTTATGATGGTCATGATGTGACTGAGTTTGCGAAGAGTCATTTACGAATAGATCTAACGATCACTGTTCCGTATGAGCAACCGACGACAGACAGAAACTACTACCCGAACATGTATGCAATGTTCTACGGATATAAGTCATCATCAGATGCAATTCGAGATATGAGACTCGTCGACAGCAAAGGAAACATCATTGACAATACACTCCAGAATAATCATGTGCACGAATCATTTCTGTACCACACTTTCAAGTCTTATGAAGAGAAAAACAACATGAAGCATTGCTACAGTCTTTTTGAAAATGTTCAGAGAATGGATCCAAGTGTTTGTGGATGCTACTTTTCTCCAACTCCAAATACTGAAACAGTGTTCCCAATTACAATTCCTCTGGTTATTCCGTTTGTGAATTTACTTCCACTGAGTACTTTTGATCAGTATCCAAATTCCATCTTTGGCAGTTTACGTTTGAGATTTCATTTGACAACTGATTCACTTGTGTACTGTCCGATTCGAGTACCCACAGTCATTCGAAAAGGACTTGAACGATACGTGGAGAAAGATCCAACAGGAAAATATACTACTCACAAATCTCATCACGCACTATTACAAGATGGAGAATTCTCAAATGTGACTCAGGAATTCACACAAATTGGAAATCCAGTTTATCAATATTATACATATTCAGATCCAGATCCAAGTACTGGAATTGTGCATACTACAGTTAAATCAACCACTTCCATGGATCTGAATTCATCTGTAGACAAGGTCACTTCGATTTGCTACGGATATCAAATCCCTGATGCAACGAAGCAATCCCTCTTCAACACATATTCAAAGACTCTTTATGTCCTGAAAGCAGAAAGAATTGACACACAATCATTTCAATCATCTGCAAATGCAATGGGAGTGAGATCAAACATTAGTATCAAACTCAACAATCTCATGAATCTTATGTGCTTATTCCCCGATCGACCAAATGAATGTACAGTCTTCAGAAATCCTCAATATGTTGGTCACTTCGAAATGCTAGGGAATAACTATCCCAATTTCCCAATGTCAACAAACTCACCAGAGTTCTATCAAATGATGATGGTGAATGGTGATTTCATTGGCTGTTCGGCAACACAAGAGTTTGAGAATTCCATTTGTGAACCTCGCAACTACGTCTATGGTGGAAAGGAGAGCAGAAAACTGAGACCATCAACGGATGCAACTTCGTTCACATTTATGGTTCCAACAGATCGAAGTGAAATCGCTGGTGGAGAAGAAGGTATATCGACAGCAGAATCAGTGAGCATTGTCTTCAGAGGAACCCCAATCAAACAAGGTGAACCTGATCCATATTTCACATCAACTCCAGAAGGTCCTCCTCCACCAATACTGGCATTACATCAGGCTACATACTGGTTGTTTTGGATTGAGAATGGACAACCACGAGTGCGATATGTCGTTGATCGTCGACTCCAGGAAGCGTATGAAGAAGTGAAGAGTGGATACTAAATTGAATATTTTATTTTTGTTGAAAACAGTAATGGTGAAGCGATACTTCTCAATTCAGAATTCTCACACTGCTCAACTCCCTCCTGATTTTACCAATTCTAGAAAACAAAAATACATCTCCTTTCTTGACTGCAAACTCATCCATGTGAAAGAAGAGACAAGTGATGCATCGACAGTCGTTTCAAAGGATATTCCTCAGCACATCACAATTCATGGTGATTGGATCCAGACTGACGCATTCAATGACTCATTTGTTGCTTTCTGTAACGAACAAATTGCGAAGCGAAAGAAGTGGGAATTAACTACACGACAATCAATTGTGAAGATCTGGTTCAAAGACAGTTCTGGTGACTCAATCGAGATGGAAACAACCGAGACAATCAATGGAAAAATAACCAAAGAGTACTATGAATTTCTGGTTGATCTCATGTTGGAGTATTGATCAGTGAATTATATTTTTGGATCAGTTCATTGATGACCGTCTGTTGTTGTCCGACAATGATACTCAGTTCCTGAATGGCTTTGATACCGAAGCAAGAGAGTTCTGCATCATCAACTTGAAGACAGTCTGGATTGGAATCATTCACGACTTCAGGGAATATTTCTTGGATCTGTTGAGCAATCACACCAATGTGTTTCTTCTCACTTTCCTTCTTCAAGCATTCACATTTCTCTTTGCAGTTCTTCAAGTGTTCTTCATCTGTCTCATTGTCCATTTGCTTTGTCACTTTGTTGATCTTCGAGTCGAATGTGTTGAATTGGTACTGCACGATTTCCACTTTATTCAATTGTTCAAGAACATCGGGGTATGGTTCAATATTCCTTTTGACTCTTCTGTCTGACAGTTGAGAAAAACTTCCTGTTGTGGATATTGAAAAATATCCTGAACCTGTGTCCTCATCGTAGTACGACAAAGCTGGTGAGTCACACGGTGACCACATAATGATACCATCGCCATTGAACTGAATTCCTGAGGTTTCTGAAATCGATTGTGAAATTGAAATGCCAGACTTAAATGTAGATGACGGATATGTTCCAGGATACTTCGGAAGTGATCCTTCTGAGATATTCCACTTCGCTCCATTCACGTTGATCAATCCTCCAATTTCTGGTGTTGCTATTCCAGCTGAACAACTGATTGATCCGTTTGTGCTTGCCACTTTTTGGATTGAGGATATCGCTGTCTGCTGTGCTTCAGTTGTCTTCTTAAGTGTGTCGACTGCTTCCTGATTCGTTTCTATTTCCGTCTGTAGTGAGTGAATGACTGCTGCATTCTCGTTGGTCGTCGAGAGAATATGATCTATCATTTTCTCAATCATTTGGGAATTGTATTTTTGTCGATTCATATTCGTTTGCTCTTTCATTGAAATTAAAATTTTTGATTCCCTCATGAACATACGTCACCGGCACATTATTACTGACATACTCAGAGACTAGCGAACAGTTCTCTTCTCTCATTGATTCAAGTATTGCTTGTTCTGAACATACTCGACGTCTTTCCTTGTACATCGCAGTTGGATTCATTTAATACAAATTAAAAAATTCAGAATTAGATTTTCATTCGTTGTTTTATCGTTGGTGATCTTCCGAGACTTCGATTCTGTCATCGATGGGTTCGATCAGTCTTGTTTGATCAGCGAAAGTACTTCAATGGGACTCGATCCTCTCATCTCTTTCCTGACCGCTCACTACCGTTTGATTTAGGTGTGTTATGCTTTCTACTTTCACATTTGTTCTCTCTTCTTTTTTGTCTCTTCATTCTTGTTCTCGATCCTTCACTTTTTTCTGTCTCTCTCGTTCAGGTACATCACATTGTTTTATGAACGGTGGTTTCATTCCCGACTTGTTTTGAACAGGTTTGCTCCATTTTTGAATTCATTATTTCCAAAAACACATTTATGTACCGTCTCTGATCGAACCATTGATGACCTCAGATCTTAGGTACACCGTTGCTTCTTATCGCTTAAAAGAATGTGTCACAACCGACAAATCACAAGTATGTTATTCTTTTTTATTCATCTCTTCATAAAACACATTCTCGTACTCGATTTATGTGATCATCAAACTCAGGTACACTATGCTGTCTTATAACCCGAAAGTATGTTTCACCGATGCATTTCAACAGGTTTGCTCTCGTTTTTGATAAATCTTTTTATAAGACACACTATTGTTCCAGAATTTTCACTTCACTTTTGACATTCTCTTTTCTGGTACAACACTTCACTTTATCCTCTCATTTTCACTTCATTGTCAGTTTTTTTTCATTGTCTCTCACTTTTTTCAAAAATTAAAATTTAAAATGACGTGAACAAAATTTTGATCTTCATCTTTCTTCGAGAAACTTCGTGATTCATCGATAAAATTGTATGCGTTGGTACACCACTTTGTTTTACTTTGATTTGACTTTCATTTCACCTTTTACACTTCACCACTCTTCGATTTATGCTCTTCATTTTTTCTAAAACACAACGGTGTACCAACAAAACGCGATCTGAAGTGATCATCCAGATCAGGTACACCACTTCACCTTATCGTTTCATTTCACAACTATTTGATTTCAATTCTCTTTTTTGATCAAAACAAAGTGGAACACAGAACTAAAAATGTTTGATCGTCAAGATAAAAATGAACTGTAAGATCTGGTACATGAATGTGTTTTATCACTTCAAACCTTGTTTCACTTCACAATTTGGATCTCTTTATTGACATTTTTGCTCTAATCTTTCATAAAACACACTGGTGTACCAACGAGACTCAATCTGAAATGATCGGTGAGATCTGGTACATGAATGTGTTTTTTATCGTTTAGTTCTCACTTCAATCATTGTTTTTTACTCTTGTTTTCTGAAATTTTGATGAACGCGTTCATAAGGTGAAGTGGTGTACCAACGAAGTGAGAAAAACAATGATTGGAGAGATCTGGTACGTCACTTCACTTTATCGTTGCTAACTTTGTTTCACTTCACAATTTTACTCTAATTAGAAACATTTTTGTTGAATCCGTTCATAAAGTGAAGTGGTGTACCAATGAAATGCGAACAACAAAGATCGTTCAGATCTGGTACGAGATTTTGTTTTATCTTTTAGTTTTCACTTCAATCACTCTTTTTTTCTCTTTGTTTGTGATATTTTGACGAACCCGTTCATAAGGTGAAGTGGTGTACCAACAAAACACAAAGAATCAAGATCGCTCCGATCTGGTACATGATTTTGTTTTATCGTCTCATTCTCACTTTACTCACTTGTTTTTCCTCTTTTTTTGTGAAATTTGTCTGAATACGGTCGTAAATCTCAATACTTACCCACAATTTTCACATCTTCCGTCTCAGCCTTTGCTATCATACTTACCCACTTCATTGTTGCTTCATTCACATTCTTTTGTTCCAATTAAGCAAAAAAGTTGATAAAAAATGAGTTGTTGTGATGTGCTCGTGAGGTGTAGACGGTCGAAAGAATGCTCGTGAGATGACGAAAATGAAGAGGAATGACGAAGAGATTGAATGTGAAATGGTGAAAGAAAGATGAGAGAAGAAAGGGGTTGAAGGTGTTTTTGAAGTGACAAACACGGTGAAAACGTGAGATGTTGAAACACGAAAATGTGACATTATGGAACAACTATCCGACAAAAGTGTCTCGAAATTTGAGCACAGCTTTGTCGGACAGTGAGAATGAAGGATTTGTGGGAGAAAAAAGGGACAAAAATTCATATAGTGAAAATCTTGGCGGAAATGTTGTGTCAAGTGTGTGATGTGAAAAACCGACCCTCCAGAGAGAACTAATGTCACCAGTAAACTCGAAATCTCAAAAAAGCGTCGCTTGAATGTAATTGTGAAGTGGTTGACGTGAAAAACGTTAAAAATGAAAATTGACAAAAAAGTGTCCGAAGGATCGTGACGTGAAAAGGTTCATACCCAAAGTCGCCAAAAGGCGTTCTTAACCGATCTAATGCTAAAAGGCGTCATAAGAGGACGATTCCTGAGCGAAAGATGATGGAAGACAGGGTCCATACCGTATCTCGAAAATTTCGACTCGTAAAAATCCTCAATGGGTCGGATCAAACTTTTTTTCCAAAAAGTGTTTTTTATCGCGAATCTCACCTTCTGAAATCGATTTTGTAATTTTAGAAGATGTTTGAGGTGAATTTGAGACATAAAGTAGTGGTTAGTAGCGAAATCTGAAAATCGACTTTTTTGTCACTTTTTCGACCACAGTTCGGTACGTAGCTCCACGAATTCTCAACCGATTTTCATCGAGATTGTTTTGATCGACGACTCACATCGTCGCCGACATTTTAGAATTTTTTTCGATTTTTTTCAAAGTGGTTCTCAAGTTGGATTCACTGTGTTCGAGTTCAAAAGTGAAAAAACATCGAAAAAAGTGACAACATTTTTGGAAAATGACAAAAATTTGCTTCAAAATTGACGCTTAAAATGAGGTTAAAATATTGGACATATTTTTGGAATTTAGGTCAAATATTGGCATCATTGAAATGGCCTAAATTCCTTTTAATACAAGATTTAGAAATGGTCAATCGGAATTGACTTTTCGTTTCTGATTTCAACGACTATTTCAATCTGGTTCCCAAATCGTCTACTATACTACTTGAATGAACGTATCCTTTCGTGACAACCTTTGTAGCCATTGGAGTTCCAACTAGTGTTTTTTGTACATCAGACACCTGACAGATATGGACCGAAAATGGATCACACCACTGCCAAACCCAGTCGCACTGTCACTTTCTTTCCATCTCGGGCCAACTGGAGAATGCCGTCTATGATCCTCCGCTCGATTGCAGTTGGAAAATTGGTGGGGTGATGACGTAACATCCGCACGAAACCCGAAATCGGCACGTTACCCGAAATCGAGTCTCGTGGCCTAATTCACCCCTATCAATTACTTTGAACATTTCACTCTATTCTTCGACATTTACAATTCTTCAGAAAACCTAGAAGTGTAGCAGGGTCATTTACTTCAGGAATGAGTTGAAATTTAGCTCGAATTGTGAAATCAGACAAGAACAATCATTCTCAATCATCTCTAAGCACTCTCACATTCCCCGCTCGGTACTCATGTCTCAAGCGGTCTAACTGGGTTAATTCTTCTGTTTGTTGTGATTGAATAGGATCTGATCCTGATGTTTGTCGTTTTGTTTTCTGTGGTCGCAATTGTGACGTGACGAAAGATCGAGGACGAAAATATTGGTCTATAGTTGGAGAATTGGCTGCCTTTGGAAGGGATTGTTGAGTTGTGTATATTCGCCCAATTGAGGATGGTTGCGATGGTGCCGCAGGTGATTCGGGAGGGGAGAGCCGGTTTTGTTTTTCCTTGATCAGGATCGAGAGATCAGAGATCTTTGCTTTCCTAGTTTTCGACAGAGCGTGTAAAAGTGTTGATAAACATAGTGGATGCACACCCGCTGCACGAAACGATGCTAATATCGTTGGCGGATGAAAAGCATTTGAGATGGCGATCGGGAGGACCCGTGCTAATTCTGTGCGATAAGCTAGGATTGATTGAGAAGAAGGAGGGCAGAATTCTGCTCTGAGCGAGTTTTTCAGTCTTGCGAAGACCCACCTATCGAGAGGTTGGGTCAGATGGGTGGTGTGAGGTGGAAGACCCATCACCGTGATTCGGCATTCATCTGCAATTTGAAGAACGTCAGGATTGTTATGAGAGGCATGGCCGTCTAGGAGGAGAAGTGCTACTTCATTTTTCGTTTTTTTCGTTCTTTTGGAGGCGATCGCTGGAAAAACAATGTTTTTCATGTATCCTTCGAAGATGGACCCATTAGACCATCCGACACCCTGAAAAGCACAATCAATGTTGAATGTTTTTAAATTTGAAAACTCGGCCACAGGACTTTTCGTTGGCCAGAGGAGTTGCGGTGTGATGGACGATCCATCAGCGCACACGGTCACGAGAAGGGATGCGTTTGCAACGCGGGCAACATCGGAAATCATTGGTGGCGGCTCAGTTTTCGGATGCACTCGAATCGTTTTGTCATCCACGTTGATTCTTAGTGACGTTTCGTCAAAGTTGAACAAAAATTCTGGTTTGATTTGATACTTCGTCACCGTTTCAGTCAGAAGTTCAATCCAGGCACACATGTTACTCTCGGTACTGGCGTCGATTCTGGCCTTTTCAAGTATGGTTGGTGCTGATCCATGGAAACACGAGGACTTTGTCAACCATCTGTCGAGCCATTGTCTGTTGAGGGGATTCGTTTGCTGTTCTTCTGGTTCGATCTCTTCGTAGTATTTATTAGCCTGAACCATAGAAATGAAAATCAGACACACAATCCCAAGGACTACTGGCTTTCTGTCGTCGCCACCATGAGCGAGATGGTGAGTAATCCGATTCTCTAATTCCCGCGATTGATGACGATTCAGCTTTGGTGGATGTCCATTAATGCCCACATCACGTCCTTTATCCAATGAAGACTTTCCACGGGAAATGGCAGCTTCACTGATTCCCATCTCTTGAGCGAGAGTTTTTTGGACGACATGTTCTGTTGATACGATATACACTGCTTTTTCTGCTGGATTATGGAGGGCTCTTACGTCTGCTGTGGCCAATATGCGATGAATGTTGGATTGACTGAGAAAAGGGTCCGACATCTGAACCACAACTTTTTCAAAATGAAACAACTTCATATCGAACTTGATTTTAGAATTCAAAGCGAACGACACCATTCGGAAATGGAAATGTTTAACATCTGAACAAAAAGGAAAATGATATTTGACCTGTAGGGAGCAAAAAATTAAGTTTGAACATTCGAATCTCCATTGTAAGAACACTGGCAATTTCGGGTTCCGTGCGAATTTCGGGTTTCGTGCGGATGTTACACCAATGTCACGATATTGCATTTCGGTGTTTCTGGCACGACGGATCTGACCTTCCGAGGCCAATTCTGAATCGATGATTGATTGTTGTGTCGCAGGTGTGTTGTGCCAAAGAAAAGACATGATTTTACCGATTCCGACGGGTTGCATACCTTCCGACGGGTTGCATACCCTCTGTAGATCTTTACCCATTTCAATTCATTGTCATTCACTCAATGGTTTCAACAAATTGGAGGGATGGGGGAACTCCAAAGATGACGCGTAATGATTAATGGGAGAAGAAGGGAAATAGTAATATTGAAATGGTCAGAAAACGGGTTATTCCGCACAAACGAGTTCCTCCTTGAATGTAGCAAATGGTGATCATGAGTTGCGATCGATAGGAAGAGTCAGTTGACTCGTCGAACAGGAGGCCGAGGAACTCCGATTGTTTGAGAATTTCTTTGTTTTTATGTCTTTTGTAGTCCGCGATTCCTCTCCTCATACTTCCTTGCGTTCGTGGCGACATGTATCCAAATGATTGTCTGGATACATGTCGTTTTCGAATTGTTGGAGAGCTGGCATGAACGAGAGTGGGTTTCCCGTCTTCTCGATGAAAGAGTACAGAAGAAATCTCTCCTTTGTCTTTTATACAAATGCTGTTCTTTGCTCTTGCTGCTCGTGAAGGAGAAAAGTTGACTCAACGAACGATTGAAAGCGTCTGACATTGATCTGATGATTCTTCGTTTTCGGTTCATGCTTGTGCAATTCTCCCACACCACGAATTGTCGAAATCGTCGCTTCAGCTGTGCTTGGATCCCAATCTTTGGTTAATCGTTTCTGAGTGATGTGGGTGAGGACAGATGGAAGATCTGATAGGTTTTTTCTTTTGTTTCAGTTATGAAGGATCCCTTGTAGATTCAGTCTGTTTTTCTGTCATCAGACACTCTTTTTATAGAAGTCACTTTATGGAAAAACGTATCCATGGGTAGAGAGAAGAATACACCAGTGTTTACACTGGTGTCACAAAAAAGAGTTTTTTCGGTGTATTTAGGGTATGCCAAAAAACCCCTCAAATCCAAAGAACTCAAATGTCCAGGATAAATGGAAAGACATTGTGACGAGGTATTATTCCTACAATTCTTAGTTTGCGCTTTCACCTGTGGAAGGAGATGAAGGTCAATCTTTATGAGCTGATCGACTGGTAAAAACTTTTCTATGGGGAACGGTTGAAGCGCAATTAATCACATTACTCATTTTTCTCTCTCCTATTCACGGTTTCATCAGAAAGAATATGATAAACAGAAGGAAAACGATGAATTGGAGATATTAGAGCTGATCTGTCCTGATCGTCGTAATCTCTCGATTCCTTCTTGATGTGATTGAGATGACGTGCATGTATGTTTAAGGCTGTTTTCCCTGCCTCGAGATCATTGATCGGTATGATTACAGTTGCGAAGACTGAATAAAACGAGGAACCACCGTTTGTGGCTTTACGAACGTCGAGGGGGCCGGGACAATCTTTCATCAACTTCATCTATCGAATTAGAGTCTGAAAATAAAAGATAAAATGAATCGAGGACAAGGCAGACATCCAGAGATTACTATCGTGACATTGATCTGGACACATCATGATCTGAGAAATAACAACAATACAATGAACTGACTGATCTAAAAATGAGATTGAACGCAATGAAAAAAGACAGGTTCAAAACGAATCACTCATACCATGTCGTTGTTTGATATGTTGTGGTCCTTGGTTGTCGAGTTTTTTTCATTCGTGAGAGTGAAAGATGATGGAGGCGAGATAAAGCTGAAAACGAGAGATCTGAAGACATGAATAAGCGACAAAGAACATACAGGGAGACAGGTTTTGTTCGAACCTTGTGAGATCCAATGTGTGAGTTCGATCGATTTAATCCTCAAGTGTCTGTCACCCTTAATAGGCAACATGTCATCGCTAAATCTTCTGATCTGTTCATCTGTTTGGTGAGTGTGATTGATTGTGGTAAATCCAGAAGGGATTGTGGTGTGTGTGTGTGTGAGTTGGACACGACCCGCTTGGTTGAGCAAACTCCTTCTCTTCTTCTCCCATCTCGCCCGGCTGAAGAAAGATTCTCCTCTCCCCTTCAAACGCTGCCACAATCTGCTGATCTTTCTCCAACACACTCCCAACACTCGGCAGGCTCGCAAAACTTGAAGCACAACATTTCAAGCTGACAGTGTCGCCTGCATCGTCTGGCACAGTCCAACCTTCCACAGAAGAGACAACAGGAGTGTGGACATTGTGAGCTCGTCATCTCTTCTTCCTCTCCTCCTCCACCTCTCTCCGCAGACTCACTCTGCTTCCGCTTCTTCTTCACCAGGAATGTCCCATTCGTTCTTTGCTCCTCTTCTTCCCTCTTCTTCACGCGCAATTTGGGCCTCGAGTTGTTGTTTTGCTCGTTCAACCGTTTGGATTCTTGTTTCAGCCATTCGTTCTCGAACTACAGTTCCTTCCTCCTTCTCTTCGCTTGTTTGATACTCATCCAGTGAGTCATTCTCATCGTCCTCCCTCCTCCAACACTCCCAACATCCCAACAATCCCATCCACCGCTCTCCACTCCCATCTTCACCACTCTCTTCACCTTCTTCTCACACCATTTTCGAGTTCACGCACGTGGTCTTGGAGCGTACAGACTACAATTGTCCAATCTGAACTCTGTCGACTCTTTCTTTCCTTACAAGCCTATTCTCCTTCTCACTCCCCTCTCCCTCATTCCACTCGACCCTCCTCTCATCAGCATCTCGTCGTTGAGTGGAAGGATGGAGAAGTGGAGGTTGGTTGCAGATGGAAGAGGAAACAGACCAAATTGGTATTGAAACTTGGCTGTTCTCGGCTGGCCCACCTTCACTTCGTCGTTGCGGAAGAAGTCGAACCAGCGCCCTTCCGGCACGTACACCTCAACCTCCCTCTGATGCTCCGCAAGTGCTGGCGAGACAAGCAGTGCCGACTCCAACATCGCTTGTGTGTCGATCCTTCCACCAGCTGCATCTGTCGGGAACTCCATCGAGAGTGACCTGACCATCGGGACGCCTGTGTCGTGCGAGACGTGGTGGAGAGTGTACCAGTATGACTGGAGTGTCTGGCGGAGATGGAGGTATTTCCGACTGATCGACACGGACGGCTCGCCAAACAGGAACAGCTCGTGTGCGGGGATGCTCTCGAAGCTGTTCACGCGGAAGAAGGGATACAGGAACGTGGCCATTTTCGTCCAGCGAATGAGCAGTTCGGGTGAGCCAGAGAAGAGGAAGCCGCCGATGTCAGCGTCAGTGTACGGGATGCCAAACAGGCCAGACGTGATCACACCAGCAATGGAGTCATTCATGTCTTGATACGTGCCCGAATCGTCGCCCAGCCATTTCACAGTCACTCGACCTGCTCCGACGAAAGATGTGTGGGTGAGTACGATGTGGCAGTTGCTGAATGGAATGAAGAGTGCGAGGACGATTGGTGGATGCGAGTGAGTGGTGCCACACGTGTGGTATCAGGGGAGTGAGTTGTGGGTCTCTTGGACGGGATTGGGATGAACATTGGAACACGGATTCCACTCAGAAGGGTTGGTTCTTCTTTCAGCTCGTCGTCGAGTTGGAGTGATGGCGGAACAGTCGGTTCGGTTTGATCGAGCTTATGATCGTTATCTTCCATTGTATCGCTTGCTAAGAGGATTAAACCGTTCAAAGGGTGTCGTCCTTGAAACTTGGGCAGCGAGAGGGGACGAAAAGATGGCGACTTCAGTTTTTCCATTGTGGGGCGGTAAGCAATGAACATATGTGTCGATTTGGCATGGAAGTCGTGTCCTGATGGAATTTTCGAGCCCAGAGTGGAGATAATACGATAGACGGGTGAAGGCAAAGGGAGAGATCTCTATTGGGTGATGAAGAGACCATGGAGGGTGATCAAGGTGGATACTGCTACGGGAAGATGAACGCCCGGCGGAACAACCCCGAAAGACGAAATAGATGGATTGTGGAACGTGGGGAGGTCGGAAAGATTGGGAGAGGCTTCGATAAACTCAAATTTCGTGCTGTCATCGACAATATCAGTGCAGAACTTGTTGAGCATCAATTTCCGCGCAGAGAAGATAAATAGGAACGCGATCATCTGCATTTTGCTTTCTTTCGTTTCAAATGTGTCCAGGTTGACTGTAGTTTGCACAATTTTTGCATTGAGTGTCACGTTTCGGCGTGATCAGTGATTGACTGCCGTAGTTACTGAAGGCGGGGAGAGCTTCGAAGGCAAAGGAAAATGTGGACATTAGTGACAGTGTTCAGTCGTTTGGAGAGGGATGAGAGGTGCAGAGCTCATTGAGCGTGTGTCCGACTGGCCGAGAATGTCAGCGTTCCTGCCTTCCCAGCTGACGAACAAGACTCAAAGACAGTCATTGAAACCAAGATTGTCCCACTTAATGTGGAGTAAGCAATGAGCTTTTCCTTCTGCAGATTGGAGTGGCGGAGTTTGCGAAGAATACGGAAGATGTGAGTGTTTGGACAGATCCTGTATCAATATTGTGAAGAAGTAACGATTCATTGGTAGAAACACCGTTTGCTGATGGATTGTGGTAATGTCTAATGATTGGAGAGATGGGAATGGATTTGCAGTCGACCATGTTTTTTTCTGTATTTGTAGAGTTCGCGATCTAATCTGTTAAATGATGTCAATTCCACTACAGCGAGCGAGTTTATCTTTTGTTGGTAGGTTGTTTAGAGCTGAATTACTTCTGAAGCATCAATCTTCGGTGTGGAGGACTGAGGGTGAATGAAGATGCATTGCTCCTCCACCAGCAGTTGTAGTATTACGATTGAAGTAATATCAACATAAATCTGCGCGATCGCAATAAAGATCGACGCACACTCCGTTGGGAGCCGAATTGGATGTGATGATCGAATCAAAGACCGTCAGCACTCCGAATAGATGGTTCTTTCAAACCATTCTGCATACAGTAGTTGATTATTGTTAAACGTACATCCTGCTGTTTCGAATAGTCCCAAAGAGTCGACTGGATAGATGGGGCAATGGCTGGCTTGCTCAGCTTCTGGCGCCTTGTAAACAGAAATTCTCACTTGTGTCAACACCGAAGTGTGGAGATTAAACTGGCTGTTCGAAGATGAAAGCTACGTGGCGCCACAAAATGGCGTGGAACAGTCTGTAATCGCCAGTCTTGTGAAAATCTCCAATTGTGCAACCAGTATCAGGAGTAACATCAGTTAACTTCGAGATTGTCCCTCAATTGTGCAACCTGACAACAATATGTTTAAATTGCATCAGTTTGCGAGGATCCTTTGTAAGTTTGTTCCACCTGTTTGAGTAGTTGGTGTCGGATTGCAGTCAGTGAAAATGATGTCCAAGGAACTGTTAGAAGATGAATATCGGTCGTCATTTGCTGAGATTGTCTTGTTCTTATTCACTGGGTTGGGAGATTGTTGGCCTTTGTTCACCAAATGATATCGGTCACGTTCAACAAGGGTTAGGTCCGAACATCGTGTTCCATGGCGTTGCCAACGTCACAGATCGCTGTTTCATTCAATGTATCGTCAACAAATTGAAGATCGCTCTTCACAATTTGCAGTTGGTCTAGTTTTCTTGAACGATGGCTCTCGGACCAACTGGAAGGGGTATGCGTGATGTTGGAGAGAGAACAGCCCAAAAGGGAAGATACAATGTGAGTGTTGGCTGAGGTTGGTTGGGGAGAATGAGCAAGGCCAGTCCAACCATCAAAAGCAGCATTCGAAAGAGATACATCTGAAACAAGAACTGAAAAACAGTCAACAACATCAGAAAAAGGAAAAGATGTGGAAACCGCACAGAACAGATGTGATGGGGTTGAAAGAACACAACGGTGGATTGACAGAGAAGAAGAGATGGGAGATGTTTTGTCAGAACTGGGGAAAAACTGAAAAGGAGAGAAAGTGTCTGAGACAGAGAGGGTGCACAAAACAAGAGAAATAACAGAACTGTGGAGAATCGCACATCGACAAGGCGAGTCAGAAACAGAATTCAATGAACTCAGTTCAGGTTCAAAGAGATTGATCGACAAACATTCCAAAAGGAAGGTCGAATTCACAACATGAAACAAGGAGGAAAATTCATGTTCGGATGCTGCCTCAAACTTCGATAATGGCTGGTTTTGCGCGGATGAGTCCAGAATCAAAAATGATCCTTTCGCCCCAATCAACTGCAGATTACAGCTTGACACAATCAGAGAACGAGCAGCAAAGTGGATATCTTCTTGGAGCTTCATGGTAATTGGCGACGGTGCTGCTGAATTCTGATTCGGTGAAGACGAAGAAAGAACTTCTGCCAAATCTCTGGTGAGCCACCCATCACATCGGACTGAGATGGTGAGGAGAAAGACAAAAGGCAGGAGATAATAGAAGAGATCGGGCGATCAACCCATGACTGATCAATAGGTGGTCCTGACTGAATTGTGTCGTTCTATGCAAAAAGAAGAGTGAGATCATTGACATTGATGCGATTATAAGAGGTAACTTCGATCTTCCGATTCAAATCGGTAATCGCACTGATTATGGGTTCAAAACAAAGAATGGGCTCCAACTCCTCGAAAACTGAAACGCGCACCCAAGTTCTGGTCCTCACCAACTTCTATTGTGATTCTCTTTCACTTTTTCCAGGACATCTGATTACTTTGGATTTGAGGGGTTTTTTGGTTTTCCCTTACACTGGAATTAGGCTTTTTTTATGCCCTGAAAGAAACTGATTGGAATGGAAGAAAAATGATTGGGAAAGTAGGCATGGGCACCAGTCACCGGACTCAAACTTTTCGGACTGACTCGATTTGGCCCTTTTTTGTGGTTCTTTGAGAGGAATCGTGATTTTGTCGTTGTTGGTGTATTCAATGTGATTGTAATGTCTGAATTACATCAATATTTGTGGCAAATGCTTCTCTAATCATTGGATCGGTATGTGAGTTGATCAGCCCTAAATCACTACATGTGACAATGGAAAAAAAAATCATGGATGTACTGTGACCTTAATTGCTCGCCGACAAAAGAAAACATCATTAAAACTGATTTTGAAAGAAAGTGATGAGAAACGAACATCAGGCATTGCGAAAGAAGCCGAACAAAGAACGAAGCCGTGAAGTGCTGCCGTGTCTGCGGGTACGGACGAATCACTCACGCCAGCAGATGACACAACAGAGAGCACACGTACAGCGAATTCATCTCCTGCTTCAGCTTCTCGCTCTGCCCCTCTTCTTCAATTTTGAACGACAGGAGAGGAGACGAGTAGATATCAGTGTAGTCGATGAAAACGATTGAAGACAAGTTTCTTCGTCCACAAACTCGCCTGTCACCAACATCTCGTGGAGAGATTTCAGTGTGTCGACATTCGTAAAAAGTCGCGAGATCAGCGACTGAACAAACTTCGAAGGATTGGCAAAAGAATAGAGGAGAAACAGTGCAGACGACGGATCGTCGAACGGATGAATACGATTGCCGTCTTCCTGCTCCTCTTTCTGCCCGCCAAAACCGACACACGCTTCGCTGGAAGCGCTGACGGTCTCCTCGTCTCATCCCTCCTCTTCTTGCTGTTCTTCGACGTGTTCGTCGACAGATACAGCGCTGGTTGGTATTCGATGAATCGATGGTCGGCGTAGATGTCGTCCACCTTCTTAAACAGCAGGCTGTGCAGAGCTGATGGCAGGAACGACGAAGGAAGTCCTTTCGTTGCGGATGTCGCTGGGATCGTCAGCTGGTGAAGTCCACGCAGTGTTGCCAGTGCTATTGGCATTGACACAGGCGGTGTCAGGAAGGACAGCGCCGCATCGTTCGTTTCCCTGTCGTCGTTGCAATCCCCCTGCTGCTCCCTTCCCTCCCAGTGTTCCCGAATGAAGTGTCGACATTTTCTGTCCCTACTCCGCCGTCACATTCGTCGCAATCACAACCAACTTCGCCGTCACCATCGCGAACGTGAAGGGAGTGCGACCAGACGGTGTGGATTCTCGAACGACACAGCCGCACTCGTCGACGCACTGGACGGCGTGATCATCGTCGTGATCACCGAAGGCGAGTTGGCTGCCCTGAAGGGCGTGGTCTGTTGTGCTCTTCTCTCCGACAGCGGAGATGTCAGAGGACTTTGCGGTGGCGGTGTTAGTTTGGATGAATGGCGCGTCTTCTTGTTTGATTTATCGCGATCGGCTTGTTTTTCGTTTCTTCGGCGTTCTGTCCAGCTCCAGAACGCTTGATTCGCTTCTTTCCGAACATCTTCGCGATCTGTCTCGCCCCAGATCAGTCGAGGCGTCACAAACGACGAATCATACAAACACCAAAACGCACCGACATTGATCGGTAGGAACGGTGATTGCTGGATCGTGTTGTTCGCACTGTCCTGAAAGTCAATCATGTTTCCCGAGTTCTTCAGAGATGCGTTGCTTCGGCCTTTGTGTTTGTCTTCCTTTTCGAGAGAGGTGTGTTCACGCGGTCGGAAGATTGATTGCATGATGTCTTCTGATTTTCCGCTTCCAACCTTCGCAAGCACGTGCTGGCCGGTCTTGTCCTTCAACACGGTGAGCAGAGCGTCTTCTTCAGAGCGGTCTGGAGGGAAGAGAGGGAGGTGAGATTCATGAGAACGAAAAGAGAAAACGATTGGAAGTGAGCTGAGAGCAAAAGTGGTGAAAAACGAAAAAAAGTGAACTTGTACAGAATCAGACCTCCCGTCAACGCCAGAAACTCGATCAGGTTGTCCACATCATCGTCCTCCTCACCAACCTTCTTCGCCATCCCGTTTTGATACGTCTGTACCTCTCGCTCCCTCCAAAGTCTGTCCAACACAACTTCGGCGATCTCGTCCAGATGCATCGATCCGAAAGAGTGATTCCGAGCTTGCGTCGTTTCGATTCCCACCTTCTTCACAAGCGACGGCTTGAGTTTCATCACTTTCAACACAATCAGCCAGTCCACAAGGTTCGACACATCACTTAAATCTCGCCAACTCCCATCCAGCGAGATGGAGGGTGGTTTAGTGTAGAAATGGATGGTTGCGTCGAGTTTGTTCGCTGACATTGACATCTTCGGTTCTTGTGGCATCCAAATGGCGCTTTGAGAAGAGGAACTGTATTTGAATGTGGGAGTCTGTGTGACGGTGTCTGGACGTTGGGAGGGGATGCTTGAGGCGCGCCGTCCTGTCGAACGGGAAGGTACGGATTTGCCAGCCCTTCACTCGACTTCACCAGTTACTCCAAGAAGTTCCGAGTTTGGGGCTCTTGGAATTGGAGAGCATACCGACGTTTCAGTTCTCGCACTCCGATACTCGCCACAGCTTCTCTCACGTGCTATCTGCTCCTTGTCTGTCAGAACCCATGGTTTGATCGGAAGACCTCCCAAAATCGTTTCTGCTTTCTGTTTTGTGTTCGAGTTCGGTGCTTTTGTCGTGTTGTGGCGGAATTGTGGCAGGAAGTGGATAGAGGATGATGCAGAGGGCGACATGTTAATGTAGAAGAAGTAAGGCGATGAAAGAGAGTAAAGTGATGCCGGCGACAGAAAAAACGGCGAAAGAAGATATTTCGGTTCATGCCAAAGTTGCGATGGCGTCAGCTTGGGATGTGGTTTCTGCGGAGTAGATAGCGGTTGCGTATATTGGATAGGATTCAAAAGCAGAAACGCTGGAGGGAATCACGTTGGATTATTGTTGAAGAAAGGGTGTTTTGTGGACATCAGAAGTTGGAGAGTCGCTGCCGATGGTTGGCGAGGTTTTAGGCATCAGAGAGAGGGGGGAGAGAAATATACATCCGATTTAGTTGGGCTGGATGAACCGGAGCGGGGAGAGAACATGGCGCGAGAAGCGACTCAGGAATCGATTTGAGAAGATCAGAAACAAATGATTGGCGAGTCAACAGGAAGCAGATATCACGATAATAATCGTGCAAGTGCACTTCGGATGACTGTCGTGGTTCTGGAATGGGCGAGAAGGCCTCGATATAGAACAACGGGAGGATCCCACTGAAGGACGCCATTTTCTGCTTTTTTGCATATTTTGAGGTGTTTGGAAAGAAGAAGATGACGTAAAAGAGACAGAAAAGCATAGGTGAACCACAAAAGGAAAAAGATTTCACAAAATACCATTTCTTGTTGGGATACGAGGAACGATGTGATTAACTGTCAAAATTGAGTGAGATACGTTTCCTGGACAAAATATTGGGACAATATATAAATAAATATACATAGTTGAGTAGACTTGAAATGGTTGAGGACACAATACTGTCAATAGTCACGAGTGAGACGGTGCTCTGTGTTGTTGGTCCAGAAGAGAGACTGGAGATGTTCTGAGAATCAAACTTGACTAGAGCAGATCAAGATTGCAAACAGATGTGCCAAACGATGGTTTTGCCCTTATTTTCTCCATAGATAATTTGCGGGGGTGAGTTGATCCTGAAAGTCAAAATCAGTTTCCTTTTGTCAAATAGAGTGGAAATGAAAAGAAAATCAAAATTCAAACCTTGTCGATTCACGCGCTGAGTTTCAGTTGAAAAGGAGATCGGACAGTCCAGTCAGTCCGGTGACTATTTGCATGATTGCATGGGCGGATCAGTGACTCAAAGTGACTCGAGATAAAAGTATGGGGTGTGATGCTGACCTGTGTCTAAATTGGTTTGATTTTTCTGAAAATGAGTTGAATTCTAAAAAATAGTGCGAAATGTGAAAGAAACACTACGAAAAGCGATTGATAGAGGATGGAGATTGTGAATGTGTTTTTGAGAGGAATATCCCAGGATATTGAGGTGATTATCAAGACTGCTGCGATGTCCGATTGGAAGTGGGACATTTTGGGTCTGGATTCCTCATGTTTTGGACTTATGGGGGTGAGTCACTGACTCGATTTTTTTCGGTGACTGGACTCGGTCATTCTTGACTGTCTGTTGCCCATGCCTATGGGAAAGATGAAAGATCGATTGGAAAAGATGGAATAGAGATATAAACGATGAAAGTTGAATCGAAAACGACGAAAGATAGATAGAAAGGATGGTAGATATTTATGTGATTATCATTCTGAGATCGTCATCCTCTCGTTGAAATGGTCATTTTTCAAAATAACAAGTTCAGAATTGAGTTTCTTGTATGAGAAAACTGATGCTCACATTAATTTTTAGTCGAAAAGAAGGAATTAGGAGAACGTCAGTGAAAACGAGAGTTCTGTTCGAAATTGAAAGCGTGGATGTCTCTGCTGACAAACGTTATCTGGTAAAGAAAAGTCGACTCGATGTTGATAAACATTTTCGATGAGTCCTCGCTTCGGATAGTAGTATAGTAGACGATTTGGGAACCAGATTGAAATAGTCGTTGAAATCAGAAACGAAAAGTCAATTCCGATTGACCATTTCTAAATCTTGTATTAAAAGGAATTTAGGCCATTTCAATGATGCCAATATTTGACCTAAATTCCAAAAATATGTCCAATATTTTAACCTCATTTTAAGCGTCAATTTTGAAGCAAATTTTTGATACTTTCCAAAAATGTTGTCACTTTTTTCGATGTTTTTTCACTTTTGAACTCGAACAAAGTGAATCCAACTTGAGAACCACTTCGAAAAAATCGAAAAAAATTCTAAAATGTCGGGGACGATGTGAGTCATCGATCAAAACAATCCCGATGAAAATCGGTTGAGAATTCGTGGAGCTACGTACCGAACAGTGGTCAAAAAATGGACCAAAAAGTCGATTTTCAGATTTCGCTACTAACAACTACTTTATGTCTCAAATTCACCTCAAACATCTTCTAAAATTACAAAATCGATTTCGAAAGGTGAGATTCGCGATAAAAAACACTTTTTGGAAAAAAAGTTTGATCCGACCCATTGAGGATTTTTACGAGTCGAAATTTTCGAGATACGGTATGGACCCTGTCTTCCATCATCTTTCGCTCAGGAATCGTCCTCTTATGACGCCTTTTTGTGTTAGATTGGATAAGAACGCCTTCTGGCGACTTTAGGTATGAACCTTTTCACGTCACGATCCTTCGGACACTTTTTTGCCAATTTTCGTTTTTAACGTTAGATCTTCTAAATTCTTCGCATTCACGTCCTAGCGACGCTTTTTTGAGATTTCCTGTTTTCCCACTTCATTAGTCCTCTTTTTTTGCACACACCTTTGATTCACCACATTTTCACCTCACTTTCAGTCACCATCTTTTTTGTATGCGTTTTCACATATCATCCTCCCTTTCTCACCTTCCGAGGAGGGAGTGATTGAATTTTTTAACACTTTCGTTCACCAGTTTTTCTATAAAGGTGATTTTACGTGTTTTTCCTCATATCTTGTCCACACGTTTGTCTTAACAAAAACTCATTTCAATACATTTCATCACTCATCTTTCTTGTTCCATTTCACCACTTATCCGTTCATAAGACTCTCTCATTTACCTCATTTCACAACCCATTTTTCCGTCGTTTGACGCTCGTGAGCACATCATTATGTCTTCATTGTTATTGACTTTTTTGCTTAATTTGACAAAAAGAGATTGAAACAAGGTACAATGAAGTGAGCAAGTACAATAGTGAATGGTGAAGTGGATGAAGTGAGAATTGAGGTACACTAATGTGTTTTATGAACGCGTTCATCGAAATTTCGCATAAAAAGAGCAAACAAAAGTGAATGAAGTGAGAATCAAGCGATAAAGTGAAGTGAGGGACGAAAGAAACGAGAAGATCAAAACCAACGAGATCCTGGTTCAGAAATGTGTTTTATGATCGCGTGAATCGAAATTTCACAAACAAAGAGCAAACAAAAGTGAATGAAGTGGCAATCAAACAATAAAGTGAAGTGAGGGACGAAAGAAACGAGGAGAGTAAAAAACGACGAGATCAAGGTTACAAAATGATTTTTATGCGCGAACGAAACCAATGTAGTCTAATCCATGTGAACTGAGTTTAGAAAAACATACTGTTGAACTTTAAAACATAATTGGAGAATTGATATTGAGCGGGCACTGTGGATTGTTTCTATTGTGTTCATAATTGAATTTTAGAATTAGATAAATAAAAAACAAGAGAATACCAGTTTGGTTCCAGTTGTGAGACATCCTTTGCGACCATAAACAGCAACGCTTCACTCGATTGGATGGTCACTCTTCAGTCCACTTTATCTGGTACACAAATTGATTTTAAGAAAGAATGAATGTGGAAACAGAGGATACCAATTTCAATCCTTCAGTGACACATTCTTTCGAAGTCTAAAACACCATACTGTACCTCAGATGTGAGGATCATTGACATCGAGTTAACTATGGGTTTTAAAAAGTGAACAAAAACAAAAACGTGAGCACACCGGATTCATTTCAGCAATGCCACATTCAGCGAACGATAAACCGCGATCGTGTACCCAATTCGAAGGTGCCTTTTGTGATCGATTGTATCTGGTACAACAATGGTTTTTATCAAAGAATTCAGTGAAAAAAGTGAACAAACCGGTTAATCTCCAGTCGGAGCCACACTAATCAGAGCATAAAACACCGTGCTGTACCTGAATGAAGAAGACTGAAAAAGAGCCAAATCGAGTCCGAGAGAAGGTTTTATGAAAAGAGAAGAGTCGAAATGAAAAAGTCAAAAGAGGGAGAACATGAATTCAAGGTCAATAGAAAGTAAAACAAAGCGGCGTACCTTCTGAATCAAAATCGACGATCGATCGAGAAATTTCGAGCACCAAAAAGTTGATCAAAAATTTTAGAACTCATGTTCAACTTTAATTTTTGAAAAAAGTGAGAGACAATGAAGAGAAAATAAGAATGAAGTGACAATGAAAAGACTAGAGTGAAGTGGAGAGAGAAAAAGAGAAGACAAAAAGTGATGTGATAATGACGGTACAAGAATGAGTCTTAGGAAAAGATAATTCAAAAAAGAGAACAAACTTGAAAAAATTGGTCGGTGAAAGTCACTTTCGAAAAGTAAGACGCGATAGTTCATCGACGTCGAGAGGATCAGTTGGTGAGAGGTCAGAAAAGAAATTTAAAAAGAGATGATCAAAAAGGAAGAGCAAACAAGTTATTTGTCAGAAGGGAAACATCCATTTGAGAGATAATAAGCAGTGGTCGACCGGATCTGAAGGTCACTTTTCGGTTCGATCAGAGAAGGTACAAAAAAGAGTTTTAGGAAATAATGAATTCAAAAATGGAGCAAACCTGTTCAAAACAAGTCGGGAATGAAACCACCGTTCATAAAACAATGTGATGTACCTGAACGAGAGGAGAAGAAAAAAGTGAATGATCGAGAACGAGAAAGTGATGGCAAAAAAGAAACGAGAACAAATGAGATAAAAGAAAGAGAAACACACCTACACTAAACAGTAAAGAACCATCAGGAACGAAATGAGAGGATCAAGTCCCATTGAAGTACTTTCTCTGATCAAACAAGACTGATCGAACCCATCGATGTGAGGATCGAAGTCTCGGAAGATCACCAACGCTAAAATCACGAATGAAAATTTATTTTTGAATTTTTTAATTTGAATTAAATGAATCCAACTGAGATGTACAAGGAAAGACGTCGAGTATGTTCAGAACAAGCATTAATTGAATCAATGAGAGAAGAGAACTGTTCACTAGTCTCTGAGTATGTCAGAAATAATGTGCCGGTGACGTATGTTCATGAGGGATTGTCATTTTTTTAATTTCAATGAAAGACCAAACAGAAATGAATCGAAAAGAATACAATTCACAAATGATTGAGAAAATGATTGATCATAATCTCTCAACAACCAACGAGAATTCGGCAGTGATTGACTCACTTCAGAAGACAACAGAAGCACACAAGTCAGCGATATCTTCAATCCAAAAAGTAGTCAGCACAAATGGATCAATCACGACACCAACAATTGGAGGATTGATCAATGTGAATGGAGCGAAGTGGAACATATCAGAGGGATCACTTCCGAAGTATCCAGGAACATATCCAGCTTCAACATTTAAGTCTGGCATATCAATCTCACAATCGATTGCAGAAACTTCAGGAATTCAGTTCAATGGTGATGGAATTATTATGTGGTCACCGTGTGACTCACCAGCTTTGTATTACTACGATGAGGACACAGGTTCAGGATATTTTTCAATATCCACAACAGGAAGTTTTTCTCAACTGTCAGACTGAAGAGTGAAAAGAAATATTGAACCTTATCCCGATGTTCTTGAGCAACTGAATAAAGTGGAAATCGTGCAGTACCAATTCAACACATTCGACTCGAAGATCAACAAAGTGACAAAGCAAATAGAGAATGAGACAGATGAAGAACACTTGAAGAACTGCAAAGAGAAATGTGAATGCTTGAAGAAGGAAAGTGAGAAGAAACACATTGGTGTAATTGCACAACAGATCCAAGAAATATTCCCTGAAGTCGTGAATGATTCCAATCCAGACTGTCTTCAAGTTGATGATGCAGAACTCTCTTGCTTCGGTATCAAAGCCATTCAGGAACTGAGTATCATTGTCGGACAACAACAGACGGTCATCAATGAACTGATCCAAAAATATAATTCACTGATCAATACTCCAACATGAGATCAACCAGAAATTCATAGTACTCTTTGGTTATTTTTCCATTGATTGTCTCGGTTGTTTCCATCTCGATTGAGTCACCAGAACTGTCTTTGAACCAGATCTTCACTATGGACTGTCGAGTACTTAATTCCCACTTCTTTCGCTTCGCAATCTGTTCGTTACAGAAAGCAACAAACGAGTCATTGAATGCATCAGTCTGAATCCAATCACCATGGATTGTGATGTGCTGAGGAATATCTTTTGAAATGACAGTTGAGTTACCATTCATTTCTTCCCTCACATGGATGAGTTTACAGTCGAGGAAATGAACATATTTTTGGTTTCGAGAATTGGTAAAATCAGGATGGAGTTGAGCAGTGTGAGAATTCTGAATTGAGAAATAACGTTTGACCATTTGTGATTTCTACAAAAAAACATATTCAATTTAATATCCTCTCTTCACTTCTTCATAGGCTTCTTGGAGTCGACGATCAATGACATATCGCACTCGTGGTTGTCCATTCTCAATCCAGAACAACCAATATGTTGCTTGATGTAGTGCTAGAATTGGAGGAGGAGGTCCATCTTTGGTTGATGTGAAATATGGATCAGGTTCACCTTGTTTGATTGGTGTTCCTCTGTAGACAATATTCACTGATTCTGCTGTTGAAATACCTTCTTCTCCACCAGCAATTTCACTTCGATCTGTTGGAACCATAAATGTGAAACAAGTTGCATCTGTTACTGGTTTTGTTCTCTTATATTCCTTTGCTTTATAGTCAAACATTCGAGTTGAACAAATTGAATTTTCAAACTCTTCTGTTGCGGAACAACCAATGAAATCACCATTCACCATCATCATTTGATAGAACTCTGGTGAGATTGTTGACATTGGGAAATTGGGAAAGTTGGATCCAAGCATTTCGAAGTGACCAACATAGTGAGGATTTCTGAAGACTGTACATTCGTTTGGTCTTTCAGGGAACAAGCACATAGGATTCATCAGATTGTTGAGTTTGATACTGATGTTTGATCTCACTCCCATTGCGTTCGCTTTTGTTTGGAATGATTGTGTGTCAATTCTTTCTGCTTTCATGACATACAGAGTCTTCGAATATGTGTTGAAGAGGGATTGTTTTGTTGCATCAGTGATTTGATATCCGTAACAAATTGTTGAGACTTTGTCCACCGAAGAGGATTGAACAGTGCAAGTGAAACTTATAGCTCCAACCTCAGCGACTGTACTGGCAGGTGGAGCATAGCTCCTTTTACTGCTTGCTTTCAGTACTGGATTTCCTATCTGTGTAAATTCCTGTGTTACTGGAGAAAAGTCCCCATCAGACATCAAGAGCATGTTGGTTTGATCCGACATACTTGTCAAGTCTTTATCTGGAAACAATTCACGGCAACCTTGTGAAGATTTTCGAATGACAGTTGAATGTTGAATTGGACAATACACTAGTGAATCAGTGGTCAAATGAAATCTCAAACGTAAATTTCCAAAGATTGAATTGGGATATTGATCAAATGTACTCAATGGAAGTAAATTCACAAATGGAATAACCAACGGAATTGTCTTTGTGAGTTTATTTGTGGATTTATTGACGGGAACATAGTAGAATCCGCACACACTCTGATCCATTCTCTGAACATTTTCCCAAAGGCTGTAGCAATGCTTCATATTGTTTTTCTCTTCATGTGACTTGAATGTGTGATACAGAAATGATTCGTGAACATGATTGTTCTGAAGTGAATTGTCAATAATGTTTCCATGACTGTCGACGAGTCTCATGTCTCGAATTGCATCTGAGGATGATTTGTATCCGACGAATATTCCGGATAGTCCGACGTACTCTCCTGTTTCACTACTCGTATATGAATATGGAACAGTAATCGTGAGATCAATTCGCAAATGACTCTTCATAAATTCAGTAACATCATGACCGTCATAGCACAATGGAACTTCAATCTCATCTCCAATTCTACATGGCATTGGAGGATTCGTTGGATGAACTTCTTGGATGGAATAAATGTGTGGCTCTGAATCCCATTGCTTTGGAAGATATGATTGAACTTCGATTTGCTCAATTAATGTCGATGTTGGTTTGGATTGATTTGATCTGATACTTCTCATTTATAGAAAAATAAAAAATACAATATCATAA
Source organism: Blattamonas nauphoetae (assembly GCA_033064195.1). NCBI lineage: Eukaryota > Preaxostyla > Oxymonadida > Blattamonas > Blattamonas nauphoetae. The sequence goes on from JARBJD010000539.1 coordinate 27,611, forward strand.
TTTTCTTTTCCTGTTTTGTCTCTACATGATTCCCAAATCTTTGTGTAACGCCTTCAGTGTGTGATTAGGATAGTATTCGACTCTTGGTTCGCCATTACTGTATCGTAATACCCACCATGTGGTTGCAGTGGTTGCTAATATTGGTGCTGGAGGATGTGTAAATGTTATCATATCACCACCCATTAGACTTGTGTCGTAAACATTGTAGTATGTGTCAAGATTCCCTTGATATATTGGTTGAGATCTCAAAGTGACTGGAACATTCTGACCTCTGGAACTGATAGAATCATTACAGTTTGTTGGACATCCACTTCGTTGAGTTGAGAAGCATAGAAGGAAGTCAGTGTTGTCATGAATCGGTCGCACTCTTGTCTTTGTTTCACGAGGATATGTATCATCACCGGAGAGTTTCTCTCCAACAAGAGAATCCGTCAGTGAACGCTCCAAGTCATCAGGCACAGTCAGATATGAATCAAGGTTGAGAGTCGACAATGCGAACTGGTAGAAACGAGCTCCAATAGTTGTTGTCGGTTGTTCTGGATAGTACTTGTTGAGTAGATTCACTTGGATATTCTTCTGCATTGGATTGTGAAAACAGGTGACTTCATTATCGTAGTGACGGAAGAGAAGCATAATATCCTTGGCATTCACAAGTACCATTTGCTGAGTACAATCAATTCCTGTTGCCGTTGGTGTCTTCTGAAATGGATAAAACGAAATCTTCTCTGCTGGAATTGTTCCTGGTCGATTTGTGTACATCTGCTTCAGATTCTCTTTCGCAATGTCTTTAATATTGTATCCAGAACTCATACAATACACATCATCAATTTTATAATCAAGAATGTTCAATGATACATATTGATCCATGTATTTAGGTTCTTGATTCACGACATTGGATCCATTTAAAGTAATGTCTCTTGAAACCGATGGTTGGAGAAATGATTGACCAATTTGAACGAAATTCTTTGTGCATGAGGCTACGAGATTATTCAGAAAAACAGGACGATGATGAATACAAGCTTGAATTTTGTCTTTTATATATGGTGCTGTTGTTCCAACTACGATTGATGATAGTGTATTTTTCAATGTCAGTTCAGGATTCACAGGGCAGCAGACAAAAGCATCCTCATTGATGTACACACTCAATTTCAGATCTCCAAAGAGACATCGTGGATAGTCAGTCATACCTGAGAAAATGAGAAGATCTTCAAGATTGATTGACACACGGATTGGCACATCAATACTGTCACATAAAGTACTAGTTACTTTTGTTCCTGTGAAGTCTGATAATGGAATATAAACACCAGCAACAGATTCAACATGATTCCAAGCATTTTGCCAAGGTGTATGGGAGTGTTTTCGATTCTCCAATTGACTCTTCGGTTTGATCATATTGTAAATGTGTGATTCCATGGATACATCATTTGTTGTTGTACTGATGATTCTCTGATTGTTGTGAAGAACTGTAAGATTCCGAAAGATGGATGCTGAATGCTTGAGTCCAACAAAGATGAATATTCTCTCATTCATCAAAGATCCAATGTTTCCAGATTCCCATTGCCAATTGTTGAGTTTCAATGTTGTAGTCATTGTGAATGTATTGAATGAATCATCAATTTGACAAATATCTTGATTGCCAGTGAGTGGAATGATTATTTCCTGTCCTTTATAGAAGCGTGAGTTCTCTGATGGTTTCAATTCCTGAATCGAAGTACTGTGTGCCCCATCATTCATTAGGTAATTTATGTGATGTTCAGACATTAACTGTTGTTGTATTTGACCCATGTCATCTCTTGTGTATTCTATCCTTCCAGTGGTATTTCCAGTCAATGATGATGCTCCAGTTCTTTTGTTTGTCAGATGTGTTATATGCGAGTTCATTTTAACAAAAATAAAAACATAATTGTTACTTTCATTTACTCTTTTCCCAAAGGGTTCGAAGCCTCTAGCGAGACTTTTTCTTTTAGTTTCTTCGCTTTGGTTTCAGCTTTCTTCCAGTCTCAGTATTTCTCCTCTGAGCTTGTTCGCAACTGCTGTGTTTCCTTCATTCATTGCTTGCTCATACTGAGCCATCTTTTCTGCGTGGATTTGCTGATCCGACTTCACGTCTGGTATCATCTCAACACCTGTCTGCGCTAGCTTAGAAATCACTGGTCCAACGAAGGGAATGAGATTCAGAAATGGAGCTCCAACTCTGAGTATATTTTTACCGACTGCTGCTAATTTTGATAACCAACCTGGTGCCATTTTAATAAAAATAAAAATATTGGAATACTAGTGAATGTTTATCCTTTGAATTGAATTTTGGAATTTGACGAGAGTGGTATGTCATCATTTGAGAATCGTCCATTTCGTGGAGGTTCATACTCAATCATCTGTGGTTTTTGTTGACGATTGATCGCTTTGTTTTGTTGATAAACGTCCATCATTCCTCCTAATCCATTGAGTATTCCACCTGCTGTTTGTCCGAATTTACTGTTCGTTTGAGAGAGCAATCCACCACCGACTTGAAGCAATGTTGGAGCTCGAGGTTTGATGAATTGAAAGAATTGCTTGCCGATATTTTTGAGTTTGTTGAAACTTCCTGGTGCCATTTATGTAAAAACAAAAATACAATTCATTTATAATTTGAACGAGGAAATAATCTCAGAAGAGATTTCTGCCCTAACGGGGTATTGCCTTTGTCAGAGAAATGCCAGAATTGAGAATAGTGTTGTATGCTTCATTGAAGGCAATACTCATGTCTTTTCCACCAACAAGGATCTTGAAAATGGTTCTAAACACTGGGAGTTTATTCAGACATAGGCACTTGTCAGACAAATCATCCAGTTCGATCACCACATCATTAATCCCAGTGAGTGTAGCAATCAGTGCACATAAATCACTTTGGTTCGTGATCAGTTTCTTCGATGGTTCAATGAGATTATTCAATAGTTTCTTTTCACAAGCGAATGCATTCTTGTAGACGAGTAATAACTGATCTTTGAATGCCGAAATATTAGAAATATATTCTCGAAGTGGAATAGAACGACTTTGAATGGGGGCTGATGGATATGTCTCTAGTGGTGGATCATAAACACCTGGAACATTATCGAGTTCGACATTAGCGCTTTGTTCATTACGATCTTCGAGCTTAGATCTTCCAGAATTCGAACCTTTATTGTCGATGATGACATTGTTGGTGATTGATGTTGGGACTGAAGAAGAACTTGTGTGTTTCGTAAATTGACAACTGAGAATTGGTTGCATCACTTTCTATAAAAATAAAAATTATATATTAATGTTTTTAATCAGACATTTCTTTCTGTTACTGAACATATTGAGAGTAAGCTGGCATATTCGAAGATTGGTATTGACCGATATCTTCATCTGTTCTTGTTGCATATGCTTTGCGTGTCAGAGTACTAATCTCTGATGCTATGGCAGTATTATGTCTCCCAAGGAATGTATGCAAATTTTCTTGATTTGTGATGAATTCTAGAAACTGTGGATACACCTGCTCCTTGAAATCCTTTTCTTTTCTTCATTCTCTGATGTCCTTCGTTGGTACTGTCGAATCCTTGAAGATGTTCTTCAAGCCATCTGTCCCACATTTGTGATGCTACTTTCGATTGAATTGAATTGAACACCATATTGTCTATTACTCTTTTCCCAGTATCTGCTGGATTATCTCGACTGGCACGAGTTATTCCCAATTCATTTGTCATGAAGTCACCAACAGCTTTCTTCATTATTGCATAAGGTTGTTGTGATCTTTGTGCTTGCATGTCTCCATAGCTGATGTCTCGAAAACTGGATGGTAGATCGTATGTTCCATTCTTGAGGAAATTAGAGTGTGAAGCTTTGATTCTCCTTCCGAATTGGCGATTAAATGCTGTATATGATGTCTGTTTTCGCTTGTCTGGTGTTGGATTCATTGCGTAGTATGTCTCTTTGACCGGTCTACTGTTGTATGGTGCGAGCATGGCTCCATTGACTGCAATCAAATCTTTCGTCTCATTATCGTAGACCATCACATCTGGGATTTTTCCATGTTGTTCCATTAGAACAGTCCAATTCTGTCCAGTTCTCTTGATGTACTCAAGCGCTGATGGATAACTACTGAGGGCATCGTTCCATCTGGTTTGAATATCATCGTCAGCATAGATTCTTTTCATCGCTGCTTGAGTTTCTGCTGCGTATCTCATTTTTGGTTTCTTCTCTCTTGTTTTTCTTGTTGGTTGGTTGTACACAATCTGTGGTATCATTGACATTTCATACAAAATAAAAAAACCAAAAGTATATTTTAATTAGAGTTAAATCACAAATGAACAAATCGAATCAATCATTAACAGCATACGTGAATGCAAAATTGAGGGAAGCATCTAGTAGGAATGTGTCTCATGAAGTGCAATCACAAATACATCCAGACTTGAATTTCAATCGCAATAGTGTCAATGTCCTCGTTGGGAATAGAGGAAGTGGAAAAACCTTTAATGCTCTTCGGGAAGTTGCCAAGCTCCAGAATGTTCGAGTTAGGAATGAACTGTTCCATCTCTTTGTCTTCGTGACTGATAAGAACATTGATCCTACATTCGACAAGTTCAAACCAATACTGAACGTTCCTTATGTGAAAGTGAAATACGATGATGCATTTCCATTTCTGTTGGAACTCTCTGAATCGAAAGCTGCGTATGAAGAAATTATGGACAATCAATGGCAGAACAGAATCACAGATGAATGCAGAGAGAATCTCTTTGACTCACTTTACATTGATGACTTCTCAGTGAAGAATCTCCAAACGATTATCCTTCTTGATGACCAGACCTTTGACACTGATCTCATCGATCTCAGCTTTTTTGATCTCAGAAAATAACTAGTGTTCAAATTCTCATAAAACTCGAAATAACGAAGTAAAAGACCCGCTATCCGTGTTGAATTTTGTTTATAAGCACTTTCATTGAAATATCTAGATGAATCGTCCCACAATAATTCTTCCTCTCGATCTGATTGAAGAACTGGATGAATCACGCTTGTTTATCCAATAATTTATTAATTCCACCGCGACAGATCTCCTTTACCATGTCTCGACGATTATTTCTCTCTTCGAGTGATTTAGTCAGCAGGTTAACATTCGTTGTTCAATTGTATATTAGTCTTCGAGATTTCTACTCTTTATCACGATCCTCAGTCCTATTTTGACTTGGTTAATCTATACTTTCCATTATTTATCTCTTTATTTCCATCTCTCCCAGATAATCTGTCAGTGACCAGTGAGATCACAAATGACACGTCAAAGCCGCCTCTCGAATGACCCCTACTCGTTTCTGCGGACTCTCCTCGTATGTTTGGAATTCCCTGATTGCTGGTGCAGGCGAACAGATTCTGCAATCACCTCCGATCGTCCAGAAATGGTTTGCTGTTTTGGGTTGGTCGTTCTCTACGCGGCTGTCTTTGACTCTCGCATCGTCAACCGTCCTCTCCAAACTATTCCTTGCGTCCCTGAACGATGCATTGTTACCAGATTATCTTTCCCATTCTCGACTTTTGAACATCTCCAAAACAATTCTCGTTTATCTCGTCGAAATGGGATGTGCCCTGCATTCTCACCCTCCACAGCCACCTCCGATCTGTTTCAGGATCATCCAGTCCGTTGACTGTCATCTGAGTCTTAAATCTCGTTCCTGCAACCGAGCCACAAACAGCCATCCGAAATCGAAGAATCCAAACACTCTTGAAGAGAGTGTTGGTCCACATAGCGACAACTCTGCATGATACATTGTCAGGGATGAATCAACTTGTTCAACAGCCGGCTGCGGCCGTTCAACTGCGAGCTACCGGTCCGAAGCGAAAAGGAGTGTCAATACATCCCGCAAATTCCGCTCCAATATCAATTATGAATACTGCCCAAGTTGGATAGTCAATGACCGGAAAGGAAAGGATCAGCGAAACCCACGAGGTGCTATTCAGATGACGCTTTTGGAAGGCTGAATGATCCCTCCGATTTTTCGCCCTTTGGACTGAGCACGCGTTGAATCGCTTTTCAGACGATGAGGAACTCTATCTCGCCACCACTCCTCCAAACGAGCTCTCTTCTCAACACTGTCGTCACTCCCTCCCTCAGATCGCCGTCCAAGCAGCTCAGCGACGAAGTTCCAACCGAGTTCTTTCAGAATCAGCATTTCAAGAACAGTATGGACAAGGTGGATGAGGTCGACTGGAACTTGGCAAACGAAACACTCGTCGAGCGGTGTCATCCAACCAGACTTCGTTGTGCATCAGCCAGTTGCTGTTGGGATGCGACGAGGAGGGGAGAGCAAGAAGAAGATCTTGGAGATGGAGAAGCAGAGACAGTCAGACGCCTTGCGGACTGTGGAATGGAGAGCGAGAACAGTGCAGACGAAACACCGAGATTTTTCAGACCAAATGCGAGCAACATCCACTCCCACGTCGTCCTCACTCCACACAACAACAATCCCAGTCGACTCTCTCTCCCACCCTCACCCACACTCCCCTCCCCAAAAACCCTCTCCCAACCCTCTCGAATGAACTCGTCCTTCTCCGTCTCGCCGAAGCCTCGAAGTGCCAGTGCTGATCGGAGTTCACCACCGTCTCGCCCCGCATCCAGCTCACCCGAACGCGCTTCGCCTTTTCCTCGCTACTCGCGCCCCACTTCCGTGTACGGACACAAATACAAGAACTTCGACGACCTCCTCCTGTCCTGACTTGGAACCCGGCCGACGAAACACTCCACCCGCTTGTGCAGAGGAAGCTGCTTCGGAAGGTCGAGGAGGATGCCGAGGAGGAGGAAGAAGACTGGGACACGCTTTTCGACAGCACCGAGCCAATCCATCCGTCTCTTCAGCCAGCACGAAGCACATCGCCCAAAGCAACACACGAAAGGAAAACACCACCCGCACAGATATTCACGTCACACACGCTCGTCGCAAACCCAAACCAGGCAGAGAACGACACACTCAAGCGATAGATCGAAAACGACGCCATTTCCTTCACAACAGAAGGATCGTACACAGATGATCCCCTCTCTCTCCACTTGCAGTTGGAGTCGTATAATCCAAACTTCGAGCTGTGGCAGAGTCTCAATGACAACGTCGACAAAGGGGCGAGGGCAGCTGAAGAGAACCGGCGACATATCGAAACCGAAGTGCTCGACGAACTCGCAGTCGACGCTGTCGACACATCTGTCACCTACGAGCAGCAACTGCGGAGAGCTCCTTGCGAGACGTGGTGCGGAAGATGAAGCCGTTTCTGAAGCAGTCGTCGATTCTCATACCGACACTCCCCAAAAGCGACGCTCTCGTCAACCACCAATCTGGAGAAGACACTCCCGCAGAAGAGTGCAACCACAACGAGGCCGACCACAGCGATCGAAGCCGCAGTTCCTGCAGACGATGGAAGACAGGCCGAGAAACAGACCAGCGACTCACACGAAAAGCTGAAGCAGAGCTAGCAAACGCAGAAATTGCGCAAAGAGGAAGTCAAGTTAGTGGAACATGCGAATGATGTCGAGAGCGAGTACTGGGAGATGGAACAGGAAGATGAGGAGGAGAGGCTGCACGGAATCGACGAAAGCCATCTGATGAACAACAGGAATTAAGCAACGATGCAGAGGAAGGCCGAGATCATGACGTAGCGTTGGCCAACACGACAGACAATCTAAAGCAAAAGTTGAGTGGTTTTCCTTTCTGTGTTTATTCAATCACACTACAACCATTTCGCTTTTCAAGATTCTTATTTTGACCAATTGACACAACAATGAGACAAATATAGATACGCCTAATTAAGTCATTGATCTCAGTCCCAAAACCGGAACTGAGATCGATCGATCTCAGTTTCTGCTTGATTGATCTCATGTATCAAAGGTCTGTTGATGACTCGTAGAATCCTTGGGAA